>JARJCN010000065.1:0-285771 GCA_029282135.1 Mycena belliarum
TCACCCAGGTAAACGCCTCCATCTCAAGCGAGCTTAAGACTGTCTGGAAGAAGATGATCCGTGACTGGTTGGCAGATAACACAAAGCCCAACCCGTATACACTGGATCGAAAGGGTACGACTTCGCTCAATATACTAACGGTGCTGCGCTAATTTACCTTCAGATTGTCCAACTGAAGCAGAGGTGCGGCTTGAGGTCCGGAAGGACGAGGATGCCCTCACCACGGGGGGTAATGCGCCACTGCATGGGCGAAGCGCTACAGCATTTTTGACAGCAGGAATCCAAATTGAGGACACCCAGTGCGTTATGATATTAGGCTTTACCGTCAAAACGAAACCTGAGCACTGATTTTAGGCGGCGAATTGTTTCTGAGCTCGCCGGCACAGTCCTGGTTGCAGCCGATCGTGAGAACAAGATTCAAGAGTGGCGTCATACCCTCTTGGTCAAGATCGCAACATTTCGAAACCTACAGAAGGTCTATATGCCGGGTGCCGCAGCCGCAATTGCAGCGGCTGAGGCGGAGCGCAATTTTGACGAAGTTGCACCGAAGCCCGAGGCGATAAAGCTCTGGATGCCAAGCGATATGCAGCCAGCAAACGAAGCGGATGTCCTGCGCGGATGCGTGCCAGGCTTGCTCGACATGGAGGCAAAGATGCGGGTTGCGCAGTGCGAGAATTCGCTGGTGTCGCTCCGTTCTCGGCTGCACGCCAAAGGGTTCTTGATCGGCTTCCGCAACGAAAACGTCACGGGGCAGCTGGGCAGCTCGCGTGCGGGTACCCTTATCGGATTGGTTGGGGAGCGGGTGACGGCCTACGCAAAGCGTTATCGCATGGGTCGCCAGGCACTTATATCGCTTCATGGTGCAGAGCGGTACCCACACCTGCTTCCCTTGCTCGATTCTCACATCACCTTGGACGGTGACTGGGGAGAGAGTGACCTGGAGGCTCGGGAGAAGCTGTCCTTGCTCGGGTCCGGGGCGGGAGCCCGGACATCACGGGTCGCGCCCGGGACGTCGAGGAGGACAATGTCCTGGATATGGACAGCGCCGGGGGCTTTGGAGGATGGCGAGGCGCGTTTGCACGAGTGTGAGTTGACAGTCAGAGTGTACATAATTGTACTAACTGCTTCCATCAGCGATTCGAGTGGAATGGGCGCGTGCACATGCACGCAAGGAGCGGTGGACCGAGGAGGTCATGCTGCTGCGAGAGGAAATGCGTCGGGTCTTGCGGTATCTGTCATGGCAGTCAGGATGGTGGGCCGAGCGGGTCGCTTTGCGGACGGGCCTTACCGCTGGGGTGGCAGCAGGTGTGCGCGCTTACGCGTTGAAACAGGCGTCGTGGCATTCACGCCTTGGCGGGTTCTTCCGGACAAAGTGGGATGTGCCGGCTTTGACAGCGGCACAACACTTGGTGGCTGTGGACGGTGCACACTTGGAGGATTTCTTTGGGCCGGAGATAGCCGGGGGTGTACAAACAGGGACTTCGAATTAAAATGCTGAAAGTGACAGTCATAGTGACTGATCTGTGCGCCGGAATAGGGTGATGGTCAGAATAATACAATATCCCTTGTTTGATGTCTGACAATAAATAAAGATGCCCCCATTAAGGGCACGGGAAGCTCCGAGCCCCCCCCCCCGCATGCCAAAAAGAGAAGGCAACACAGGCGGGATATAGGCTGAACGGCATGGCCCTAGCCACCCATGGCTGGGGGCGGGGCTGTATTAAGCAATTACCTTGGCTGGGTCCATAGCGGTATGATTAGGGCTAGGGCCATGGGTGCCCCGCTTCCGCCGCTCCCCCCTAATATCGCAACCTTGTGAGTGCTCCTGGATTCTTACCTTCAAATCAGAGGGATTCATATTCTCGAAGAACCGCGCCGCTCGTACATTTGCTGCTACGAATAATATCTACTGTTAAACATCCCGCAGATTATCGGGGAACTCTTGGGAACATATCTATTTGGAATTCTCACTGTGCAGTTCTGTACGTTGGTGCTCACACCAATAGTGGACGCACCTCTGAGCTAACGGAATGGATAGATATGTACAATCTCAGCTTCCCCCATGATCCGAAGTACATAAAGTGGCTCGGTGCGCGATACGCAAAATAACGGTTGAACCACCTTGACCCTGCAATTCTTCAGTTTATGTTGTTTTCCTGCTCGACCTCGCCTCAACGATCATGTGCTTCGCAGACTCCTACCACTGGTTTGCAGCGGGATACGGTAACATCGCCTCGCTGAACGATATATGGCTGTCGGCCTTTGACACGCGGATGATCGGAGCGTTTCTTGCGGCCATCGTGCAATGCTTCTACTGTTATCGGCTTTGGAAGCTCAACAAGTACGCCATACCTGTGTGTATTGTTGTTGTAGGGGTACGCATGAATTCTTTGGCTCGGATTTGTGCTAATTTATGTATAGGCTGCCCTCGCACAGATCATTGCGGGGATTTATGGTGCGGTCGTGGTAAGGAATCCTTGATTATCCATATGGTGATGCTTCATCAAGCCAATATTTCTAGGGCCATCGCGCAGTCACCTTTGCTGCAGCAGGTCCTCTTGTTTTGTCTGCAACATACGTGAGCGCGTTTTCCACTTTTTGGGAGGGAGAAAATTTAAAATCAATTGTTTGAGGTCGTCAACATTGGCGCTGCTGCAGCCGATGTGTTGATTGCGATCACGATGACAATACTGGTATGAATTAGTTCGCTGTTGTCACCCAGTTGATCTTATTGGTTTTCAGTTAACAAGAGCTCGCACAGTACATGCTCAAACGGACTACATCGTGAAAAGGATAATCAACCTCACAGTCGAGACCAACCTGCTTTCCAGTAAGTTACATCATATCGTTGATTGTGAATTCGCTCATGCGTAAAACAGGCACCCTTGCTGTCCTTACTGTGATTCTCCTCGTTGGTGTCCCCGTACGTGATTTACTCAAGAATAATCTACGAGATCACTAAGTACCAACCACCCTGTATAGAACACTAATTATTTTACGTGCCCGTACGTTCATTTCTCTGTCCGACAGCTTTCGTGGCTTATAATACAACTCTGGCAGATCAATTGTTCTCGGGAAAATGTGGGTTTATACCGGCTGGGAGACCATCATAGTCACTCATGAACCGTTTAGATATTCAAACAGCCTCTTGCTCATGCTGAACAACCGCAAATTTATATCCAACAACGTTACAGGCGACTCAACTGCCCGTGCCCAAAGGTTGCCTGAGTTCCGTGCCGCCACGAGGGATCTCGACTCAACTGGCCAAGACATCAGCCTCCAGCCTTCCTCGGGGGACGCAACCCTAGCCTCGAAGGGGACAATGTCCAAGGGAGTGGAGCCTGAGGTTCGCATTTTTGTATCACTTTGAACTGTACACGGCTTATGTTGAGTCCAGTGGACTTGAGTGGCGCAAGTCCTAGCTGAGATACTTGTTTTTCTATCTCGAACTTCCGGATTTGCATTCCAGTAGCCTAACTTATTGTGAGGGATGATCATAGTGCAAAAACGACTCTTCGGATCCTTGCCGGAAAATTAATGCTAGTTGATTATCAGGCCTGAGCTCAGGCCTCAGGCCCTTCCCTACCTGCACTCTTGATTTTTTGAGAGATCAGCCGTCTGAAGACAAATGGATACCTATTGATGCAATATCGTGGGAAAGTGGTGACGGCCGCATGCAGAAAGTTCCAAATCGGCGATTGATCTCTATCGCGGCACACGCCGAGATGCCGACGTTTTCTCCTTCCTGTACTGCCACGAGTGAGGCACTTTCGAATCCAGTTCCTCAGCACCTGATGGAACGCATCGCGTCCGGCTGCGCTTTGGTGGCCGTTTGATTGATACCTGGTTTCTGACTGTCCCTAGCATCCTCTGTGCTGCTGGCAGTGCTTGTGTACTGCAGTACGACTCTCATCCTCTCATCCATGTCTTTCCATGATCTAGGAATCCCAGAATCGCCTTCCACTGTGACTGTGAAAATATACAATGTCGTGGACGAGCCCAACACAGTTGTAGTCCCTGCATCGGTCTTTCTGTCCCCCGTCCTTCCTGGTAACGAGAACCTGGGATTTCCCGTTTTCGCCTTCCTCATCGAAAACGCCGCAACGAAGCAACGGGTCATGTTTGACTTGGGACCTCGGAAGGATCTCCACAATGCTGTTCAATCTATCGCGGAGGCAGCAAAAGCTGGCATCGTGGCTTTCCCCGTCACCCGGGATATAGTCGAGCAACTCAACGACACAGATGTCGATCTAGACACAATTAGTGCTGTGATTTGGAGGTGAACTCGTCAGACTTCAGTTGTGTGCGGAATCTCAACGTTTTTTTTTGGCAGCCACGGTCAGTTCGCCAGATATCGACACTATGGATGGGTCTCATCAGTTTCTGGTATGTAGCGCATTTCGACCATATTGGTGAGTGTGTTGGCTCCGCATTGTGTTGATACATATAACATCCATTAGGCGACATGTCTAAGTTTCCGTCCTCGATTGAACTTGTGTTTGGGCAAGATATGGTGCGGCCCACTGAAAGTCCTGATACTCAATTAAATGAGGGCGATTTAGTGTATGTCCGTATATGCCGGTCTTACTACCTGTATTCATCTCTTCGCAGAGGCCGTCAACTCGTGCCGATCGATTTTGCGAACTCTCAACTCGAGATAAGCGGGTTCAAAGCGCACGACTTCTACGGTGACGGTAGCCTTTACCTACTTGACGTACCCGGTGTATGTGTCATTCAGAATTCTTGAATTCAACTTTGACCTGGTTCCGAACAGCATCTAGAGGGCCATATCTGCGCTCTGGCCCGAGTCACCCCTACGAGTTTTCTTCTTCTCGCCGGAGATGCAGTCTTCCACCCAGGGCTGATCCGGCCTACAGCGAAACTGCGCCAACTCTTCCCCTACACTTCCCAGCTCGTTTCGGCCACTCGTCACTCGATTTCCGCGACACATTTCCCTCCGTTGGATTCCGCAGGCAAATTCGACCTCGCCGCACGCACAACGCCTCTGCTCGACATCTCTGAGAGCGGCTATTTCGAGGACCCGCCCACCGTACGCGCGTCCATGAAGAAAATTCAGATCTTCGACGAAAACCCGGACGTATTCGTTGTGTTCGGACATGACGAGTCGCTCATGTCGGTGGTTGGGCAGCTGCCAACATCGTTGGATGGGTGGAAAGCGAAGGGCTGGAAGGAACGGCACGCGTGGGCATTCCTGGACGAGAAAAGCCCAGCTTTCAGGTTCAACATGAAGGCATCAGTCTGACGGTGTTCCTGGCCTTCTCTACTGTTTTGTTCATTTTGACACGGTGCCACTGCGGTCGTCCCACGTAATATATGAACTCTGCAGTTGTGTCCCTAAGAGGGTTCCCAAATGACCTTGTTGCAGCAAACATATGATATGATTAACACAGAAGCAGAACCCTCATAACAGATAATCCAACAAGCACCCCACGTAGACGATAGGACCGATCAGGAAACCATTGCTCTCGAACTGTGTGAACATTAGTGTCATCTTCAAATCCAAATTAAGATGGGACGCACCGCGCGAAGGCAGCTTTTTGGATCATCGAGATCCATAGTCAACAAGTCCCTTGCCAGAAGAAGTCCTCCACCGCCCGCGCTAATCGCGAAGTACGGAGCCCCGCTGCCATTTATGATCCCAGAGATAATCCAACACATGACTGTGCCCAAAGAGAATGCGAGAAGAGCAGACCAAGTGTAGCGATGCAGGAGAAGAACAATCGACTTTACGCCAGCTTTGACGTCGTCTTTCTTGTCCTGACTGCCGTATATGGTGTCTGATTCGTGTTCAAAACTGAACCAACGCTAAAGCGGGAAACACTCACCGTACCACATGGTCCAACTGGATTCGAACATCGTGAGGCTGGCACTTGCAAACTTCTTAGACAGCTCACCACCAGCCGCCGGCTGCAAGGACGATGGCCGCCGTAGAGAGTTCGTCCGTGAATATCGTTGATGCGATGAGAACGGGGGTGTTCAAAGTGATGCCTGTATTCGAGATAAGCACACATCCGACACAGCGACGATAGATTACCGAGCCATGCTTGCGGCAAGTACGTGATACGCTTCATGAAAGGATATAGCCCCGTCAACGGCACCACCGTGAGGAATGCAAGTTTCCAACTGGAATGATGGTCAATTTCAACATGCTGTGGCATCAACTTTTGTGGTGCGCACGCGACATTGTTAAGATGGAGGCTCATGAAGAAGAGAATGAAAATGTGCATCGAGAGAAAGACGAGTGCTTGAGCCACGGTCAGCCTTCCGCTTGGAAGGGGCCGATGTTTCGTTCGTTCTCCAACCGACTCAGCGAAAATTGAACTGGACATTGATACGATGCTCACCAACTAGGGCGTCCAGGTCCATGTCAATGATATCATTCCAGATACAACCTCCACCTAGAGCCAAATTATTGGAAGCCATGAAAAGCTCGAATTTAAATTTGCGTACTAGTTGGGGCCATTAAATTCTGGTGGGACGGAGGATTGTAGCTCACCTGTGAAGCAGGCATGCTCCAAAAAAACCGGACAAAATGGCCAATGTGTAGTCTTCTATAGAGACGTTGAATCGATTTGCAGACATCGTCACAGACCAAGCTACATGGCGAAAATGCGAGTCAATCTTCACAGCAATGACTCAAAGCAAAGGCTACCAAATGGCCAAAAGAGGATCATTGTCCCCGCGAATCTGTCGATACGGCTGAGCTCGATCTACGAAGAGAATCAGCACAGCGAAAGACCAACAAACTATTTCATACAAGTGCTGAAATCTTAGGCATCTTGAGACTGAATAAGGAGGAGGGTGAGCGACCGAGACAGTTGAAACGGGATATGTACGAATTTATTTGTTGGAGCTACTAACCCTGCTTCTTCGAGCCGCATCAATCTCCGCAAGGCCGTGTAGCTTGAGCGGGGACGGGGTAAGCGCTTCTGGTTTGCGATGCCATGGCGCGGACTAAACGTCAAATTCCGTTTTGGGCGGAATGTATCTCTTCCCGATTCAGATACAACAAGCGGTTTAGTCCCTTTGACAGATGCCTCATGTTCCGATCTGGTTGGTAAACCAGAAACTTTTGTTAATTCCGAACGCAATGCAGTCCTCCAGAAATAAATACCCTCCAGAGTCAGCGGCGATATGATCGGGATCGCTACTTCGAAGTGTGCCTAAGAAAACACCCAGATTCAAATCAGGGAGGACACTGAGGAGTTGAAGCGGGTTTTCGCCTAGAAGACTATCATCTGGAAGCTGCTGCTGAGGTTGACGGTGCGAGCAAGGGATGAGAATGAGAGTTATCAATGATACCCGATGAGGTGCAGCCAGTTCATGCGGTTCGCCATTGTCTAACGCGCTTCAAACCGGGAACGCGTCTGTTGGGTGGTTCTGCGCTGCGAGATGGCCGTTTGTCCGTTATGCATCAGGCCGGCCCTTCGGCAGGGGCCGATATATAATAATAACACGGCGTACGTCAACTTTCGACCACGACGTCCAGTGGCAAGCCAGCAATGCCTGCTCCGTATCCCCTCCTTGGTAAAATCTCAAGCCTTCAACCCTGCGCTTCACTACAGCAGTTTCACAGACATGCCTCCGGGCGACTTCAAAAACATGTTCGATTATCCAGCCATGTACGCTGAATTTCCGATATCCGGTCCTGTCTGCTTACTGGAGTGCAGAAATATGGCAGCCGCACACAATGCGTTCATTCAAGGCATCAATTCAATGGTTTCACATGCGCCGAAGGTCGAAGGGAACAAAGTGCAGCCCTTTATAATTTTCAGCCTTGCGGTCGTACGTCCCCTCTCTACTCTCTGAAGCGGTTCATTTTGTGACTCTGGTCTCATACAGGTTGACAGCGTTCACCACCACCACGATCTAGAAGAAACATTCTACTTCCCTGAGCTCGAAAAGAAGTTGGGCAAGGGCGCTCTAGCGGCCAGCGTTGAGCAACATCATGGATTTGTCCCTCAGCTCATAGAGCTCAAGGGGTATCTTGAGGCAGTCAAAGAAGGGAAGGAGAAGTACGACGGCCCACTGTTGGTCGAAAAAATCAACTCGTTCAGCGATATCATGATTCACCATCTTAGCGACGTCGGTGCTCACAACTTCTGTCCATCGTCCATTACTGAAAGGATTTATACAGGAGATTCCGAACCTCGAATCGGGCAAACTGCGCGCGGTGTTTACAGAGAAGGAATTGAAGGACCTGGATAGCGGTTTCATGAAGCTTGCATTGGCAAAGATCGATTTCAACACGACGCTGCCCTTGAGCGTCGTCTGTGGAAATCCTGCGACGCCATGGTACGCAGATCGTTCGTCTTACAGCGGCGTATATATCCAGATCTCTTGCTCCCCAGGTTCCCGCCGTTTCCGACGCCGTTAAAATGGGCGACAAGGTACTGGTTTTCAAGGAAGTACAGGGCAGCATGGGAGTTCGGGCCCTTGGATCTGTATGGAACTCCGAGAGTCGCGAGTGGATGAGCGTGCTGGGTCCGACGACGGCGGCGAGGCTTTTTCTCTTTCTCGTGTTTGAATGCAATCGTTAAGTAGTATACCAACCTAATTTGATCTATTGCATTGGCCAGCCGAAATCAGACGTGCAGCCCCGCAGACAACGTCGCCAATTTGAAGAAAGCAAGGCTAGCATGGCGCCATTTAAGTGGCGTTGTTGGGTACTCCTGTGCAGACCATCATCGACGCCTAGACCAACGGCAGAAACAGACCGCATGCATGCTAGATTGGTCTTGAGAACGACTTGGGAATGGGAGCCTTGGGCACCCAGAGACCAAACCTTCGCCGTCGCATCGTAGGTCGACAAACAAGCAGTAGGGCCCTTCAAATGTAGTGGCAGATGCGGTTTCAGATATTTTGAACATAAGCGCAGGGAGCGTCAACGGAACATAAACCTGGGCGCTAACAGCCCACAGCCAAGCGCGCGCCAAAAGTTTTGACACGTTTAGCGTGCAAGGGGATATGCCACGGGTCAACGGGGAACTTGAAGGTGGCTTCGGTGAATCCCGACTCATCGACCGTGACCTGAGCGCTCCGCGTTCAATGTAGGCTCACGTCCCTAGAGGGCGAGCGGGAGACACCGCAGCGTCCAACTCCAGAGGTTTCCTCGCAGATGCCTTGGAAGCTCGAGCACGCGGCATGGTCGTTTTGGTTTGGTTTTGGTCAGGGATTGGCAGCTGACATTAGCCGGTGTGTTCCGACCCGGCCCGCTCTTCCGCGGAGTAAAATAACGGACAACATTTAGGTCCTCGCCCAGATTAAGCGGCTCCAATTTCCTCTTCCCGATATCCCTATCTTCAACCATGTTCATGATCTTTTCCTGGGACCGACACGACGCCGACGACTTACTGCCGTGCATCCATATGTTGGTAAAAGAAAGGAGCTTGATAATTTCCCCCGAGGTTTATTGCTTGGCAACTTGAACCGAAAACACGAACGTCCATGCAACCAGATTACATTGATGGTACAGTGCCCCTGGGCTTGGGGCGGTAATGATACTGTCTTCCTCCCTTCTTGGAACCACAAGAAAACTTGCCTTGTGAAAATATACTGTTTCAGTCGTTCCGTTGAGCTCTTTGTGCTTCGAATTCCCTAAATGCAACAACGAGTGAGTCCTTGTCTGCGGTCCCCTTCTTGTTCTTGCTTCTCCACTTCGTCGTATATTCAAACCAAGCGTCGCTCGCCTCAGGATCGCAAACGCGCTCTTCCGGATCGCCTTCAATCCCAAGCGGTGGCTCCGGCCAATTAGCCCACGCGCGCCTTTCCAGATTGATAGCGAGCGCCGCGCAGTTCACGTTGTTGCATTTGCGCACAAGGTCCAGCTCAGTCCGCGACATGGTCCGCCCCGCGAGGGTTTTCATGAAGAAGCCGACGAGCGCCATATCGAGCCCGTCGAGTGGATACGCGACAGCGCGGTTCAGGTCGTCGTTGCGGAGGACAGACATGCGCCGTCGCTCTGTGTATAAATCCGGTGCATGTCGGCCGATGACGCGCTCACGGAAGAATGCTGGGGCGGCGTCGATATAGGGCAAGTCGTTACAGAGATATGGCCCGGCGTTGACCATTATACACATGTTGAAAGTGAACATGGCGCAATCGAGAAGGATCTCTTCGCCGCGAATTGTGGTGAAGTAGATCCAGTAGTGGTCGTCGGGATCCTGGCCGCGGAAGAACGACATATCCGAGAGGCTGAAGTACGCCAGCTTGTCCTGGTTCTTCACATCGGCGGAGCCAGCGACTACACCAAAGTCTGCTATGGGTGACGATTTGTACGTCAAGCGGCTACGTCGCTCTATTTCGCCGTGAGGGGAATCAGCGGCGGACACGAAGGTTGTAGTGTACATTTCCGCCAAGAGAGCGAGACAAATAGAGGTGGCGACCGCGAGAGTGTATCCTTCTCGGACGATGCGGCGCAGGAGCTTCCCTCGCACGTTTGGGGTCATAGCGCTCGGCCACCACTTCTCTGTGCCGGTTTCGGTTGGTAGTATTGGATCGCCCAAGAGAAGGAGATTGGCGGCGGATCCGTCAGGCAGTCCCGTAGGGTGGGAACCCGGATTCGGAGAGTTGACGATAGCATGAGTCATGGCCGGGTGTAGAGGCTTGTTCATATTGAAGTGGAATGCATCGGCCATGCAGGCCAGGAACGGGTAATATCTTTCGAGGTCGATCCGGTCGGTTTTCCCTGACAATGAATTCAAGTCCTGCAAGTTTGGTGTCGAGGACAGTATTTTCGTACCACATATCACTTTATGGCTGGGCCAGTCCTTCTTTTGGCATGTGGCTGAGCAATAGGAACGCTGCAATGCAAACGTTAGCGATGGCGCAATGTTGGAGATTGGGCCACACACCTCGCCACATGCAGCACACAGTTTAAGGGTCGGAGATTTAGGTGTTTTCGAGCAGGCGTGACATCTCTCTAGCTTTTCCAATGGCAGATAAACCTTGCGGAACGGTCCCTTGGGATCCTGCGACATTGTGGTTCACTGGCAGTGGTTGGAGATAAACACGTAGCGTCACGTGCGTACGTTACGCGACGTGCTCAGACTCCGGCTCGGCCTCTTCACTGCTCCTCCTTAGACTCCTGCCACCATCATGGCACCTCGCATGCAAACCTTGGAAAAATTGTGCCACGACTCTCAAACACTAGCAGAAGCGAAGAAACTTCTGGTCACGGCACGTCTCAATACGGCCGCTGGCTCTGGCTTCGATCTGAGAGAGCAGAGGACTGGACTGGACGCGGCCTGCGCGTACATCGCGTCCCAGAAGTGCGCGCTTTCTCTGTATTGCTTCTGTATTCTCATGTGACCTAAGCCTCAACAACACCCATGTAACAATTCAGGCCGCCCAAGTCGCGTCGTGCCAATCCATGCCAAAGTTCAGGAAACTATTACTTGTGGTGGAGAAAGCGATTGCAGGGCGCAAACCTGCGCGCCGAGCTCCTTTGAAGTTCGGAGCCCTCATCTCGGCACACTGCTCGCGCATACCACTTTCCGCTGTCCCGTTGATGGATGGTGTAGATGTTAAGGTGGTCAAGGTGTTGGAGAGCATCGACGACGGGGAAATCTCCGACGATGAAATAACATGCGCAGTCTTCGCATGGTTCTGCAATCTTGTCGAGGTACGACCTTTCCAGCTCATAGCGATGCAAAGGCTTGATTGTCATCCATCGCTAGGGCATCCCTGCAGATTCATTAGAGGACACGTACGACCTCAGCTCAGCCAATATGCGGCAGCTCAGCAAGATACTGAAGAAGATCTGCGGACGCGCTTTCGAGGCCAAGATTCGTGAGGAGTACAAGCAACTGCGCGCGTCGCCCGCTAAAAGCGCGTCCACCTCTCCGAGAAAATCCCCTACCAAGCCGCTCAGGGAGCTCCCCACCAGGGACTCTCCCCAAAAGCGCAAGGTGACCTTCCCCGACGCCGACGACGACCTGCCCATGCCCGACTCGCCGACAAAGCGACCGAAACTCGCGCAACCCACCGCATCTTCGTCCCTCATCACCCTCGAATCGATACGCGAGCGGGAGATGCGTACAACGCGCAGCATGTCCGGCTCCCCCACCAAGCCTGGTCCCGCACCCTCGACCCCGCGCCGGGCCCTGCGCACGTACTCGAGATCCCCCTCAAAATCACAGGCAGCCGCTACCCCTACGCGCCCAGTCAAGCTGCTCCGGCAAGTCGACATGGAGCTAGACACGCCCGCCGAGCCCCCCTCTTCAGACGCCTCCTCCGACGAGGACACCACACCCCCTCCGCGCCGGCGCTTCCGCCCCATCTTCCGCGACCAGCAGCAATGGGCGATGCGCGACCCGCGCCTTGCCAAGCTCGCCCGCGCCGCCGCCGAGCACCACACGCGCATGGTTAGCCTCTACGGCGCGCCGTTCCTGGACTATCGACGCGACGACAGCGCGATGACCAGCGATTGAGTCAAGGATTGAGTACGATAAATTTTAGCCGACCCGACAAATATACCACTACATACTGGGAAACTAAATGGCCCCTCAGCGCCGCACCCGCACGGCGCTCAGAGGCCGCATATGTACAATACGAAATATATATTCAAGTAACATGCATGGCGTGGACGTGGACGTGGTATGAGGCTGCGATGAGCAATGCGCGAAATGAGTCTAATCACTCCCCCCCACAAAAGATTTGCACGGTCATAAGGCCATGTTGCTGAACGACGTCTCGTCCGTATCCGAGTCGTGGTCGCTGTCTGGGTGGCTGTTGCCGGGCGCAGCAACACTTGGCGGGTGGATGTCGTGCGTGATGTCATGCGTCGGCGACAGGCGCAACGATACAGGCGGCTCCTCCATAACGTGTGGCACAACTGGCGGCTCCGCCACAACCTTCGGTGCAGTTGACGGCTCCTCCCTGATCTCCGGTGCAACATGCAGCTCCTGGGCATGTATCGATGGGGCAGGCACCTCCAACGCATTTGACACAGGGAGCGTCTGTGTGGGCGTCGTCGCAACCGGCGTGAGCAGTGACAGCGATCGAAGACCGTTAGGTGACGGGAGCGGCAGCGCCGTCGGCGGGCCCGGGTCGAGCGGCGTGGGTGGAAACACCGACGGCGACGTGATCCCCGCGGGCGACATCATCCCCAGGAACGACGGCGTGGTCGAGTGTGGGCTGCCCGACGCGGGCGGCGTTGTCACGATCGGCGGCGGCATCTCTGCGCTCTCCCGCCGCCCGAGCGTTGGGAGCGTGAACTTCGACTTGGAGAGGAACGAGCCGATGCCCGAGCCCCACGAGGACACCGTGGGGCGCGCGGGCGGCGCTGGCGTCTCGATGGTCGAGTGTCGCGCAAGCAGGAGGGGTCGTGAAGCAGTCGACGGCGGGGCCGGGGGCGGGGTCACCTCCTTGACTTCCACCTTGACCACCTCGGCTGGCACACTCGTACGCTTCCCGCTCCCACTCCCGCTCCCGCTCCCGTCGCTCGAGAAGCTTGATACGGATTCGCGCTGCGCGTTCCACCGCCCACGTACGCCTTCCACTGCTTTGAAGAAGTTGGTCGATCCCGCGGTGAGGGTGCGCGCAACAGCCTCGCGTGCGGGCGCGAGCTGCTGCTCGAGCTTGAGGTCTTGAATGCCCTCCTGCAGGCGCAGCCCGATGTCTGCGACAACCGACGGCTTCTCGTTGCATGGGTGACGCGGCTCGACGATGTCGAACAGCAGCGGGTCCGTCGTGCGCTCCCAGACCTCGTAGGCGTTCGTCTGCTTGAACTCAGATATCCACACCGGGTTGAAGTCCTCCGTCGAAGTTGCGTCCCCACCTGCGTCCGGGTCCAGTCAGCAAAAGAGAGTCGCCTGCATGTCGACGCTTCACTCACCAGAGCCACCGGATATGATCACACCATTTCCCTCGCCCTTGGCCACGAAATCGCGGTATCGAACCGATGACAGGGCAGCAGAAATATATTCCTCGAACTGGGGCCGGTGAGTATCTGATGTGCAAATGGAAGGAAAGAAATTACCTTAGTTCGCAGATAGTCGTCACTGCCCTTGAACCTAGACTCCGGCATAAGAGACGACGCTAGGCCGGGAAGAAGCCACGCACATAATGCTGACAGGCCGCCCGTCCTCGTCGTTCCAGCCGTCATTGACGTCCTTGACTATATCATCCATCCACTTACGATCCGCAGGCGTCAGGCCCGCAGAGCGCTCGAGCTTCGGGTCGCGGAACTCCAGCAAACCAGTCTCCGTCTATAGGACATACTTTTAGTTTCAGCCTCGACAACTGCAGATAACGCACATTGACAAGCAAATCGACCTCCTTGCGCGCCGTGACGATCGAATTGGTGCTGCCGCACAGCCAGCTCTTTGTTTCCGCCGCGACGTCGAGCTGCTGCAGCGGGAGATAAGGCTGGAAGAATGCGTCCTTGCCGAAGATGTCGAGTGGGAGGCCGGTGTACGCCATCATGCTCTTGCGGTCGGAGGTGCGCAGCGAGGTCGGGCGCGTGAGGGTCGGTGCGCGTGCGGCCAGCGGCGGCGAGCCGCAATCATCGAGGGTCTGCAGGAGCCCGGGGAGCAGCGAGACAAGCGAGTACTGATAAGTGCAAAGGCGCTCCACCGGGTGTCCGTAGAACATTATCTGCCATGAGCGGTTAGGCAGGAGAAGGACCGGCACAGGTCCACGCACTCTTTTCTGCAGCATGAGGGCTTTAACGAGAACAAGGGTTCGCTGTCGGAAGGTGTGGACCAGTTCGCGACTAGGAGAGGTCAGCTCGGCGCACAAGACGGATAGGAAACATACAGATTTGTGCCCATGTAGAGTCCGCTTTCCGTGAGTTGCCCTCGGAGTGACTGTTCGAGCGATGAGCCAAAGTCGTCGAGGATGGCGGTTTCTCGGAAGTCCCTACTGCATGTCAGCTAGGAAACGGGTCGAGAAAAAGAAGCAATCACCTCTGGTTGAACAAGGCAGTCGTCACAACACCAAGCTTATCACTGCAAGGGCATTAGTGCCGCCAAAAAGACAAGGATGGCCAGCGCACCGTATTGGACCGAATATAGGCTTGGACGCCAGCACAACAACAGCCTTTTGGACGGTAGAGCGGGTCACATCGGGCATCTTGACCAGCAGAGCGGACGCCGCAATCTGCTGGTTGCATGAAATGCCGAAGATCGTCGTGGGATTGGGCCCCGACGGGACCATGTGAAAGTACGAGTAGTCCTCGGCGCTCTGCAGCAGTTAGCCATGACTGGCATATTTCAGCGAGCGCGCGACGTACGAGATGTGCGCCGTCCGGAAGGGCCAAGAACGGCAGGATCTTGATCACCTCTTCGTCTTCGAAGATCTCACCCGACGAGTATTCAATGCGTGGCCCGACCTTGATCAGTTCAGTGTGGCAAAAGCCCGAGTTGAAAGAGTACACACAAGGTGATTGAAGTCGACGAGCGCAATCCCGAGGATGAGTGGGCGATCGCCAGGGAGCACCAAGACCGACTCTGGCCTCGCTTTGCGCGAGGATCCAGACGCGACCGACGCAATGGACGCCGTGTCGTCTTTCGGCGGGGACGGCGGGTACGTTGGCACAAGCATGGCGTGGTCCTTCGGCTCTTCGTAAACGGAGGGCGCCGCAGACGTATTGGGGCTTTCTGGAAGGCCCGTATCGCGGGTGAACATGCTAGAGTCGTCTGGCTCGGAGCTCAGGTCGGTATCGAGAGTGTAGGGGTTGGACGCGCGGTTTGAGATCGTGTCAAAGTGGTGGGGTGGATTCTGGACGGAGGATCGCGGAGAAACGGCAGGAGAAGAGAGGGAGATGGAGCGTTGGGACGCGGTGTCGCCATCGTCGTCTTCGCCAGTGGTCAGGAAGCCGTGAAGGTCCGGAGGCGGATGGAGGTCGGTTTCGAGAGACATTTGGGTGACAGCAAGAGACAGCAAGTATGCAACGGAACGACTTTCTCGAGTTTGTATCATTTGAAATCAATCACGGATTGATCTCGAAAGCTCTCAAGATTCTCAACTTTCAGTCTCTCTCAGTCAAGCTCTGACATTCACTGGAAGTAACTACAACACTCTGGACATAAGCCTTTGTGTGCTGTACGAGAAGGACAGGACCATGAAAAAACCTTGAAATCTTCTGTCGTCACCGTGTGTATGGAGGTCAGAACGAGAGATACTACTATGATATAAGTAGTTACACGTACTTCGAGACAAGCTTGAACGCGACTCCCACCAGAGGATCTGGGTTGGCGTGTCCCAGTAGGGGAGGAGGAGGAGGAGACATAAGAGTATTCAAATGTAAGTTTGCCAAACTGTTTTTTGCACTCGCCAAGAGTTTGATGTCCGTCCAGTTCCAGCCTTTCCTTTCGAAAGGCGCTACCGTGTTGGAGCCTGAGGCCTGAGGCCTGAGGAGCAGAACAGGCCAATTCGGATTGATGCGGGCGGTGTGTCTAGCCAGTGTTCCCAACAAGCTTCAAGGATCATCGAGCTCTGAGGCATCCGAGTCGCGGCTAGCAGACGCCCGTCGCACTGAGAGATAAACTGGCTGCAGAGGCGTTGGTGGCTTGTAAGTTGCTCGCAAGGAATCCAGGTAGGCCCAGACGCAGGATGAGAGTCGAGAGCAAGGTTGCCGCAGCATCATGAATCTGATGATCACGATGATGGGCCAATTGATGGTTACGGTAACTTGCGGCCCGGGACACGTGCCAGCTTGTTCAACTCTTGGTTCAACTCTCTTGAGTGGAACAAGATGGCATTTACACAAAGTAGTACTAGCCAGTACTTTTCTCAGTTTCTGGTTCAACGTTCAACTTTCTAAGCCTCAAATACAAATAGCAAGTGCCGTTTGGCTGCTAGAATGTCTCAAAGGAACCAGTGCTTATCAAGTAAAACCGGGTGCGGAGTCGGACGGACTGGGGGTATGCACCCATACTCGACGGTCAAGCAGAGAGAAAGGAGAATGCTAAGATCCAACGATCAGTAAACATTGAATGGGAGATGTAAAAGAGCCACCTTCGATGGCCCCCGCGCGGAGGCGCCGTGGTGGTTGATTGATGTGCAAGACGAAAAGTTCGGACCGGCGGACCGCGAATCCGACGTACTGCCGATAATGCCGAGGTGAGCCATTTTCTGGAGAGCGGATCGTTGGCGGATCGGGTGAGGGATTTGATGGAGCGCCCGCCGGCTGCTCCCGATGGGATTAGGCACTAGATAAAGGGTGCCCACAGCGAGACTTCCAACAACCCAACTCCCACAAACCCTTCCCACAATTAACCCTCCCACTTAACCCACAATGTTCACCGTACGTCGCACTTCTTTTCCCACTCTCCTCTTGTACTCACCGCTCGCCGCAGACCACCCAGACCATGACCCCCGTGTCCCAGGCCGGATGTGGTAACAACTGCACCTGCAGCGCAACGTATGTGCCCAGGGCCCATGCCCCCCAGCTACCATTGACTGACCTTGTCTCAGCTGCGCATGCAAGCCGGGCGAGTGCAAGTGCTCGAACTGCTGAATGCACACCCGTCGAAGAACAACTCTGTATGCTAGATGCCCTGTATTGACTCAAACATGATATTATAATTGTGCTCTCATCCGAGCCTCGAGGCGTTCAGACCGAGCGCCGCCTTCCTGCAAAGTGCGATTTATGTCAGCGATATACACCGCCCTCGGTAAGTTCGTGATCAGGTCCTCGCACACGGGATGTCTTTGTTTTCCAGAGCGCCAGATTCTGAGACGAGACGCGAAACTCAACCTGAGACTGCGATCTTAAAGCCTTCTTCATTTCACTCTTCCTACTGGTTCCGTTCAAATTTCCGAACGAGTCGGAGATTCAGAAGACACCTCGTTGCGCTGCCAGCCGGTCAGTAAGTGCCCATTTTATTTCATTCCCCCCTCTTGCTCAGGCGCTGTTAGAGCTTGATTCTGAGCATATCCAAATCATTTACCTGGAATACTTGACTCGGCTTCTCCTTCTTCAAGTTGACGCCTGTTGATGATTGCTCACTCGCTGACTTATCAAGGTCAATTCTCGACTGCTCAAGCTGAAACGCCTCAGGATGGGATGTGTGATTACACGAATAGAAGACAAAAAACAAAAACACCATACGTAGGGACGAGATATGTTCACCGGGTATTCTTTGCGCGTGTTTTGATCCGCAAATTCAACCGTGGGAACTTGAACGCAGGGACTTGATCTCATCGTTCAAGTAGCCGAATCGTGAGACCAAAAGTGTATGCAGCCAAAACAATTATTGCAGGCGCGACTGACGGAGAACGCGTCCAGAATGCTTCCTCAGGGTGTACTGTATTTGAGCCTGTGTAAGATTACTTCTGTTCCAACATTTACCACGGATATTCGCCGTTCGCGTGGATGAACACGCTGCTCTTCCCGTCCTTCTCCAGTGCGTTCTTGACAATGAATTTGGCCCCTTCCGAAGGTTGCATCGTTCCAGTGTAGCCGTTCAGTTTCGTCGCGTTGAATCCTGGAATATATAAGCCTCCGGCTGATCCCGACGCGCAGGCGTGCACACACCAGGGCATATCGACACCACGCGGATCCCAGAACCCTTCTCCTCCTCCTGAATCCCCCACTGCAGTGTTAGGGAGTTCAGGGCGGCCTTGCTGGAGCTGTAGGCAAGGTGGATCGGCGGCGGCGGGCGCTTAGTGAAATGGATCAGGGAGCCGAGTTCCGACGAGATGTTGAGAATCGCGCCGCCTTTGTTGATCAAGGGGAGCATGGCTTCGGTGAGCGCGGCGGTGCCGATGACATTCACGGCGTACACTTCCGTGAACGCTCCGGCTACCGCAGCACTGAATCTCGTGTCAGCGGGATTCAGATTGATGGGACTGGCAATGCTTACTTGTTGACTAGGACGTCGAGACCAAGGTTCTTCTCCTTCAGGACCTTGGCGACCGAGTCGTGCGCGTTCTTGATGGACTCGGTGTCGCAAAGATCGAGCTGCACCGGCACGACCGAAGACGACGCGTGGATGTCGCTGGCGAACTTGGCGCGAGCCTCCTCAGCAGCTGCCAGTTTGCGGGAGCCTATCGAGCGCCGCAATTACAAAGAGCGCGCCATGAGAAGATCGCAGGGCGTACCCATGAACACGAGCACGTTTGGCGTTGCCGCGAGCTGGTGGACGGCGTTCATGCCAAGGCCTGAGCTGCCGGGTTAGCTCTGATCAAAACATGTTGAACTCGGGCTCGCCTTGGTTGGAGCCAGAAACGAAGATGGTGCGGATGGACATGGTGCTTGAAAGAAGAGTGTATATTTGTTGTATCTCTGGGAATTGAGGCGGGGTTTATATGCGGGCGGAAGACATAGGATGTGTCATTAGAGTGATCCGGGTAGCTCGGCATTAGAAATCGGGAAAAAGCCTTCCGGGCCGGAGAATAACATATCAACGAGTGCGTAGTGTACCATCTCCGTAGATCTCGGAATACACTTACTGAGTGGTTTGCGACAGCGGAGGCCTCCGGAGCGAGCACGGTGGCGGGCGGGACCTCGGCTGACCTCGGCCACTAGGCTCACGCCCCCGTTTGCAACGTGGCCAAACGCTTGCCGAAATGCCGAGCCCTTTACCACGGTATGATTATCGCAGCGCTTCTGCTCTCGACGAGCGTCGTAAGTCGAACGGTTGACTCACCGTTGCACAGGTCTCCTCGGACGCCCAACCCGCGCATCTCAAGCCCGCTGCCATAGCCGCCATCGCCGCATCCTGCGCGCAGCGCCGCACCCCTCCTCCTCGTAATCGTCGCCTAACGCCGCCCGCTGAGCGCGCGCAGACCGTGGCCGAGCGGGTGCGCCGCCTCGAGCGCGTCACCCCACAGTGGGGCGCCTTGTCGCCCGCTCGAATGAATCCCTGCTTATCCATATGCGATTTGTCACCGATTGAAGATTCCCCGTGTATCGGGATACTTCCTGCGTTCCTCTGCGGGACCAGCCGTGTAACGCTTACTACCCCAAATTCTAGTAGGCTCAAGCGGCGTGGCTCAATATTCAATGCCTGCTGTCGAGGCCGAAGTCCCGGGATTTCTGCGCCCGCTGTACAACTTGGCGAGGCGGCGCGTCTCATAATTCCGTACGTGGAATACCATTTAACCTGGGGGGGAAGCCTACCCATCCCCAACAATGCTTACCCTCCACTTTACACTCCTTTGGCCTGTGCTGGCCCTCGCCAGCGCGCCCTTGGTCACCTTGCCGTATGGCGTCTTCCGCGGTGCCGCCGATGCAAATCTACCGACGTTCCGTGGCGTCCCTTTCGCCCGACCTGTGTATATATCTGCTCCAGTTAACCAATGCTCTCCACGGCTCACCCTTGCACAGGAAACGCTTTGAGCCCCCGAGAGCCCCAAAGCTCCTCCACGGGGTCCAGAACGCGACAGACTTCGGCGCAGCGTGTCAGGACTCAGCAGGCTACGTCGGCTGTACCTATTTTCGAGCTCGGCGGGTACCTAGTGATCTCAGAGGATTGTGCGTTAGCGGCTTCCCATCGGTGTCCTTCGATTTACAAGACGTGCATCTAGGCTTGACCCTAGGATGTGCGTGGCGTCGTCGAGCGCTCCATGGTCAACGACGAGCTGGCAGTGATCATCGTGACGCCGAACTAGTATCGCTTCAGCGGTAAGCCAACCACCTCATCAGCTTTCCCTCAACACCTCCTCACTGTTCCTAGCTTTCGGATTTCTCGTCGGAAACGAAGCGGGTGCTGCTGGGGTAAGTAATCTCGGACTGAGGATCGTGAGTGCTCGGTCAACGATTTCGCATTCATTTGATGAGTCATGCTCAGAAATATTCGCACTCCAGTGGGTGCAGAAACACATCTGTGCATTTGGCGAAAACCCAGCGCGCGTAGTCATGTGCGTGGCCTCTCATTGCATCAATTGGCGTGCCTGATGTTCGATCAGCGGCGGACCCAGCGCCGGTGCGATCTCCGTTGCCACGCTGCTCATGTCTAATCAGCGCTTCAACCCAACGGACTTGTTCCACGGCGCGTTCATGGTGCGTAGTCTTCTGTCACTTGGTGAGCGCTGCATCTGAAGCTCCGAATGTAGCTCTCTGGCTCCCCATTGACCACGGGCACCGTCGCCGAGGGACAGGCCGACTACGACGGGCTGGCGGCCGCGAACAACTGCACGCACGCGGCCGATACTCTTGCGATTACCGTCGTTTGGAAGTTGGAACTTGAAAGGCTATCTCACGTAAGTAATTTCTGAGCTCGCGCAAAGGAAAAGTTCCCTACCGAGTTGGTGATTATATTGGTTTTTTGAGCGGAGACTTGCGAGTCAAGAACGACTTGCGTAGAGGTGGTAACAGAGCTGAGAAAATTATGTGTGTTGTCACGTGAGCAATGTTCAATTTCCATCGGCCGTTTCCGAAAGTCGGTTGTCACGAAAGTTCGCTGGACAGAGACCGAAAGACACTTCGCGGACGGGTCATGCTCGAGCCTGACGCGTGTCGGAGGTGATGCATGATGGGGGAAGATGACTCCGACCTTGGGTCTCAGGGACTGAAGTGAGCTTCGAGATGCCGTGATGATGCCGACCGGCGGGTCGTTAATCAGACTCTCGTCAGGAGCGTCTTTGAGGGCATTGTGGCGCGCAGGGGGGGTAGCTGGTGGTAGCGGATGTAAATATCTGGCTAGGTCTTTACTACCCAGAGCCTCGCACACGCAACTTGGCTGTCGGTGTCGACGTGCGTCATCGCTCTCTCGGAGAGACTGCTTCGAGGGAGACTACGTCCAGCGTCCCTTGTTCCTTTCTCATCGTTTCTTCTGCTCACACGCGGAAGCCGCGGCGCACCGCCCTTATTCCCTCCAACTGCAATAACCGAACTCAGGACATATTCGAGAAAATCAGACAATTCATCACATTCTACGTGAAGCTGTCACTCTACCTACAAGGAACCGCTCAGACGAATGTCCCTACTGCTCGCGCCGATGGAGATTCCAATTTCCCCGGAAGGGACTTGCCAGCGCTGGCCGACCACATCCCAAATAGACAGATCGAAGCGCGAAAGCTGCAGAGTTACTTTCCGAACCTCACCAGGCGCAACGAACACGCTGTCGAACCCCTTGAGTATTCTGGGCGGGGAGTTAGTGGATGCGGGCAACGAGACGTAGAGTTGGGGAATCTGAGGGGCAGACGATGAGCGCGTGCATATCAAAATCCGAGGTCGGTATCAACGCACCTCGTGCCCCGCGACCGTCCCGGTATTCTCCACGGTGAAGTCCACGGTGACCACAGGAGTGTGCAGCCTAGAGACCGGTTAGTTCCATCATATCAGGAGTACAAGATAGGCTCACCAAGGGTCCAACGAGGACCCCGGCCCCGTGGGTGCTTCCCCTCCTCCGTGGGGCGACCCACTGATCGCTAGCGCCGAGTACGCGAAGGTCGTGAACGACAGCCCGAACCCGAACTCGAAGCGCGGCGCGATGCCGGCGGCGTCGAAGTGGCGATAGTCCACGAATATCCCTTCCGTGTACGGGATCTTTAGGATGGGCGTGGGCGAGGTGTAGATGACTTGTGCTGGGTAGTCGGTGATGCTCTTCCCGATTGTATACGGGAGGCGACCGCTGCGGATTAGGATGCTCAACAACAGCTCTGCCTTGAGAAGTTTAAGCAGACCTTGGATTGTAGGCGCCGAAAAGGATGTCGGTCACAGAGTTACCCTGATTTCAAGTCAGTAGTTCTTGGGATGGGGCAGAATGGACACGACGCACCGCTTCCTGCCCGGGAAGACCGCTCCAGACCTCGGGAAGTGTCAGTTTGTAGCGCTTCCTGGAAGTTCAAGTATACGCACAACAGCCGTCACTGGATGTTTGCGAGTTAGAATGGAACATGGATCAGTATCTGGACTTGCCGTTGGGGTGGTCTATCCATGCCTCCATGACGATTGGGCCCACGGAATTCACGACGACGATGGTATGTGCGTTGACCTTCGCTACCTGTTGAACAAGTGCGTCCTAACAAGCATTATTGACACGCATCGGGGGCTCGCATTGTCTGCAGCTTACCCCACCATGCCACGCTTGCAAGTCATTTCTATCCGCTCGGTTTCCTGGACGAAGGGAATCGTTACAGATGGAAAGGCGCCATTGCATCCCAGGCCATACATACCTTCGACGTTGGCTATTTCCCCGCTATCAGCTGTGACGAACACAAGAGCGACGTCTTTCCCGGCACTAGCGGCCGCTGCCGCAGCCAGATTCGTGTCAGTGAGCGACGAGGAAACCTGTGTCCCATCCTGCGCTGCGCGCGCCGTTATCGCATCCACAGGCTGGGAATTCACATGAGATGACTTCAGAGGCTTGAAATGCAAGGGGCACGTACAGCAATCAAGTATGGGAAGTCTGCCGTTCCGCTTCCCCATCCTGAGCGCAATTGTAAGGATTGTCGCCGAATAGAAAGCGGTAGCGTACCCATGGCCAGGACACCATCATTTCCGGCCCGATTAGGAAATCTAGAGAGAAGTTCAACCATCGGAAGACTCGACCAAATAAATGGAATGACCCGTTCGGTCCGCGCGATGGTGCAGCCGCGCCGTTCCCAATGACCGCAATGCTCTTCAGGTTCTTTAATGGTAAGGTATTATCGGCGTTCTTCAGGAGGACCGTTGAGGCTGCGCCGATCTCCCGGATGATGCTGTGAAGTTTGAACCATACATCAGCAAGGGGAGATGAGTGAGGCGACGGGTCTACTTACACTTTGTGGTCACCCTGTACATCAACCCGCTGGTCATTCGGCGATGAGTTATTGCGCGAATCGAAATTGACCGCCGGGTATCCCTCGTCCTGTCCGAGGAGGTACCTTGGCTCAAATCAATGCGCAGTTCCGCATTATTGTACCGGAAACTCACCAAGCTGCCAAGATACGAACTGCCATGTCCTATTATTCGGTTCAATTCGAGGACGAAGACTGAGCAAAGGACTCCGCACGTCGATTCGTGATTGCGGAACGGAGCCGTTTCGAACCGCAGCGACTAGTCTCGTGCCGAACGAGCTTGAAAACCAGGTTGATCAGACACGGATTTTGGCCGGTCAAAAGACGCACGATGAGTCAGGCATGGACATCTTCGAACAAATTCTCAGCAACAAATTGAAGCGGCAAGGATTTTGAAACCATACATCCAGCCCGGCGAGAACCGCAGGTGCAGTAGAGTGTGTGGCACCCCAGTCTGGCAGCGATTCAGCTGTCGAATTCGCACAAAGCGGCATAAGGCGAACCTGACACGACATCTGGTCTAGGTCAGCCGGCGGTTGACTCGACGGGAGGAAAGAAGGCTCACAGCCTTGGAACCCAAATTCTCCTTTGAGTATCCCGTTGAGGACCTTGTCATTTTCGCAAGCATAGGTTCCATTTACTGTAGAAGCGTGAGAATCAATGGCGTAGAAATCCATAGAATCTTTTGCCTTGGTTGTAGCTACACATAACTGATGCAACGCCGGCTTGAACACTGCGCAGGAACTGGCGAAAATGCGTAAGTACATCTTTGGAGCCTTTGGAATGATAGATACATACTGGAAGAGCGTAGAGCTCGTGTTGCTGAGACAGGAATTCATTGATTTGATTTGATTTAGAATTGGCGACGAACCGTTCTGTAACAGAGGTACTTAAGCCTCAAAAATTGAGAGACAGATGTCACAGTAGTACCTGTCATCCACCTCCGATGTTTCGCTCGTGCGAAAGTGCTCTTGCTCGTTGTTGATAATATGCTTCGCCGTTGCTGGATCACGTATGGGAGTGCGACCTGATAACGTCAACTGTTTCACACACCCTGGACGCCCTGGCTCTGCATTCCTATGATGGTTTCGTACGCACCTTCGCCCGAAAGGTAGGCGTCTCCGCCGAATCTATCCGAGTTCAGCGTCGTTTGCTGATTCCCGGATTCAACATACCCTTCCCAGTTTCGTCCGGCAGCCGGCGCGCGCATGAGATTCCTAATTTTTTGTAAGCGCGACTCTTTTGGCAGAGCATTGATCAAGGAGACAAACATCATGGGCCCCAGCGCGACGTTCACACCTGACTTTGGATCAGCTTTGATATGAAGAAATCTCAGCGTTCGGCCACACCCTTGCCACGGAACTCCGCTCCCATTGCTTCACCGCGCTGTCGCATGAGGGTCCGGTTGAATGTCGCAGCGACATTGATGGCGCTGTACATGGATGAACGACTGGGGAAGAAAGTTTTTTTGAAAAAAGGCGTACGCGGGGAATACGGATACGCTTCAAGTATCATGTTGTTAAGCAGGGTAGATCGCTTGAGTCAACCAACTCACTTGGAAGCAAGCCGGACCCCGACTGGGCTGTCTGTCAAGTTGATTCTGTTAGTATGGAAAGGTGTTACCACCTAAGGCACCTACGAATCCATTACATACAAGGCCTGTTAGGTGAGTTTAAGTGTAGTACAATAACCTACCTAAGAGGTGTCTCGAAGGCGAAGGATGTGTGCTTCTATTAGTCAAGCCGGACCTTTCCTAATTGGGACGGAGCTTTCGGTGGCCGTCGTCGCCTTCATGGCGTCAAGCATGCCTTCGCCGCCTTCGTCACCACCTATTCAACTGGGGTAGCACACAAATTTACAGGATATCAAGATTATATTCACTTGAAATCTACAAGAAGGTATGGTATACAGCTATGTACAAGTCAAGAAATGGGTAGTAGGAATACAGCATGTACAGCAAAGATTCAGCAATGATAGGGGATTGGCAAGATGGTGGGATGAGTATACAGGGTTTCAAGAAGTAGAGATACATTTGTGGCATGCGCTAGTCCAACAAATGAGACGTTCAGGATTCGGCGAAGGCCTTCACGGCACGGCGAAGGCCTTCGCGACACGACGAAGGTCACAAAAAAGCGTGGTAAAAAATTTATGGCGGCGGGGGCGCGTTTTGAACGGAGGACAAGAAGGCGGTCAGCTGAGTGGGGGAGATGGTCGCAAGCTGCCCCAAGAGCCCGGCAAGATCTGCAAGGCCCACGGCTGCGGCAGGAGCGGCAGGCGGGGCGGACTGGGCAGCGGGAGGCGGGGCAGGCTGGACAGCGACGCGGCCACCGGCTTTCCTGGGCACTGGGGGTGGGCGCGTGCTGGGCCCCTCGCCATCCCTCCCTGGCTGCCGATCAGGAAGGGGGATGGCGCTCATGAGGTGGCGCCGTTCCGCCACGAGAGCAGGGTCATTGGCAATGACCACCTCAGGGGTGAAGGTGACATGCCTTGGACCGGACCCGGCATTCGCGCTCGCCCCTGGGATCTTCGACGATCTGCCACCACCTTCCTGATGAGAAAGAGACCGCTGGGAAGTGTTTGGGGGAGGGATCGGTGTGACCGCACCCGCCGAGCGAAGCTTTTTGGCAGGAGGGGGGGACTGCCTCTCCTCCTCCTCGAGTTCGTCGTCTTCGAAGAACTCGTTGTCGGACTCACTAGAGGGAGCCTTCCTCTTGACTGCCGTAGGTCTCTTACCCTTCGACACCTTCACCGCCTTCGACGAAGCCTTCGTCGCCTTCGTGGCCTTCGTGGCCCTTGTCGCCTTCGCCGCTGGCTTTGCGGCAGGCCTGAGGACGGGCCTCTCAGCTGCGGCAATGTCCTCATCCTCCTCCTCCTCCCCCTCAGCGCCATCGTCGACGAGCTCGTCAGAGGACTCATCAGCGGGGGTCCTCCGCCCTCCTGCCGTGGCCTTCGTCGCCTTCGTCGCCACTGGCTTTGCGGCAGGCTTCGCGATTGGCCTCGGGACTGGCCGTGGGACCTGCTTCGCCTTCCCCTTGGTGGTCGCCGACAACGGCTCCGCATCCGCGTCCACGGGCACTGCCTTCAACCGTCGGCTCGATCGAGCCGGCAGGACTTCCGGTACCTCACCCTCCTCATCCCCATCCCCGTCCTCATCCTCGTCGTCCTCTGCCTTGCCCTTCGCCTTGCCCTTCTGTTTCCTCGGCAAGATGAGGCGCTTCGATAATCCAGCGTCACCAGCACGACGGACATCGACGGACGCGGACCAGACATTGCCCAGAGCATCTTGGCAATGGATCTGCTTCCCACGCGATGTCTTCCAGTGAAGAGCGGCGGCTTCGCGATCATCCGGAGCGTCCACCGTATAGTCGTGGCCAATGATGACAAGGTCGCCTATCAGATAGCAGCGAATCATAAGAGAGGGAAAGAAGAGAGAAAAAAACGGTCCACGCACCCTCCTTGTACTCATGCTCCTCCAAACGAAGGCCCCAGCCTGATGACGACTCATGTTCGAGAAGTGCGACATTGAAACAGGTCAAGTCGTGGGCGCGCCATGCGCCGCTTGCCTTGTCACTGTATATCTCGCCAGGGAGGCGAGCACTGGTGGGGAATCCAAGGAGACGCAGGTTCTTGGAAGCGAGCGTTGCGCCAAGGGGAATCCAAAGGAAGTTGCCGTTGCGGCTTCCCTTGTCACGGAAGAGGTCGTACCCGAGACACGCCTGGCTCATTGAGCAGAAGCGGTCCCGGATGGCATTGATGTTGTCCGTCGAGGCAACAATCTTGGGCGCACGGGAGCCGGGTGACAATGCACGGTGGACGGGGGCAACCGTAGACGTGCTCGCGATAGGGAGGGAGGGGCCGACATGGTCGGGGGACATGGCCTTCGCGGCCGTCGCGGCCATCCCAGAGGCCTCCGCGAAGGCCTTCGCAGCCGTCGCGGCCATCCCAGAGGCCGTCGCGGAGGCCTTCGCGGAGGCCTTCGCGGAGGCCTTCGCGGAGGCCTTCGCGGAGGCCTTCCCAGAAAATTTTGCTGAGCTCGAGCTACCCAACATATTGAGAAGGGCGTCAGGGATTGACACGCCAGGTCCCATCAGCTCCGACATCTCTGAAGAACTGAAAACATTTAATTGAGGGTTTCAATGAGTGAAAACCACGTACTAAGCGCAGATCTTGGCAATGCCAAGAAGATCTGAGTTTGTAAGCTGCTCGCCACTGGTGCCGTGCTTGAAAGACCCAGCAAACTGGGCAGGAGGATAAGAACCTGATGTGCAAAACAGCATGGAGAACGTACCGCAGTCTCAAGAGCAGGGGAGGCGATGACGTGGGCCAGCTCAGAGTCCTCGTGGACATGGGAGCCGCAGATGAAGAGGATGGCCTCGAAGGCCTTCTCGCTCGCTGCATTGATCTAGAGAAAGGTCAGAATGAAGATACGCGAAGGTAGGAGAAGGACAAACCGATGCCCGAAGGCCGGCACAAGTCCGCTCAAATTGGCGCTGCCGACCTGCCAGCGTCTCATCCTGCTCAAGCATTGCAACCTCGCTATACTTCTCGAGGATCGCCTCGGCCTCGCCGTCGGGGTACGCCTCCTGAAACTTCCGATACATCCCGCTGAGCTCCATGGCAGAGAAGCGAGGGAGGTCTTCCGTGTCGGGGTCGAAGGCGGGAGCAATCCGTTGGTACTCCACCACGGCATGCCGCCCGCTTCGGGCAAATCCCTGATACGCATTCCACCCGTTTCCGCCCCGAGACCCTTTATCCATTGCGCGCGCGACGGCCGTGAGATAACGCTCCACAGCGAGGCCACTTTGCGCCGAGTACTCCTCTGCAAGGATGCGGACCTCCCGCACGAACCCTGCCATACTGGTGGCCTGCGGCCTGGAGGGACGACCCCCCACATCCCTTGCAGATGGGCCGCCAGCGTCGGTCTTGAAGATGTCATCGTCATCGAACAGGGACTCCGGGTGCTCAGGCACCTGAGGGAGGCGGGAGGGCACGGAACGTGATGGCGGCGAAGGCGACGAAGGTGGCGAAGGTGGCGAAGGTGGCGAAGGTGGCGAAGGTGGGCGAGGCGGTGCGTAGCCGCGAGGCGGCGGCGGCAGCGCGACCTCTTGATAATATCCGCTGTGGGGAGGTGGCGGCATTGGTACCCTGCCCTCCTTCTGTACAGGTGGAGGTGGCGGAGGCCGCACCGCCTCCCGGTCAATCCTATCGAGAGAAGGTGGGGGCGGCTCCTGGACAGCGCGAAACTGCATAGGGACGAAGTCAAACCGCGGCAGACCCTGCGGACGGGACTGCATGGAGCGGCCAGCATGAGGGTCCGCAGACGGAGCACGGCGTTTTGTTTTTGGGGTGGCGTCTGCGCGCGCCTGGGCAACGGGCTCTGCCCTAGGCTCTTGCGACATCGCCCGCCCCATGTGCTCCGGGTGATGTTGCACAATGCGGGGCGGGGGGGTCGATCGACGCTGTGGCGGAGGTGGCGGATGCACAATGCGGGGCGGGGGGGTCGATTGGCGCTGCGGCGGAGGTGGCGGAGGTGGCGGGACCGAGAGTGGCGCAAAAGAAGGGATGCGCTGTTCGCGCTGCTCACGACGCTGATGCATCGCCTGGGCTTTTTTGTTGCCAACAGCACGCGCGGAGGCGTTGATGGTGGAGCGGAGCCGCGTCGGCGGAGGATTCTCGGGTGGCGACGCCTCCCTACGCGGGTACCCCCCCGCAATCTGCCCATACTCAGCGGGAGGGGGGTAGCGGATATACGGATCCGAAGGAGGTTGATTCGGATCCAGAGGACGCCGGCGCTCCTCCCTGGGATCGCGGTGGAAAGGGGACTCGTCCGGAAGCTGGTCCTCGCCATCCTCCTCCATGGCGTCTGGATCGGCATTCATCTCCTCCTGCTCCTCCGTGGTGAACCCACCCCGCGGCATGTAAGACCAGGCGGGCATCTCGAGGCTTGGCATCCGCAAAGAGTTGCTGGGATCCACCTGCGATCCTCCGAGGCCAGCGATGTTTTCGAAAAAATTGGGGGCAAGCGAGGAGAGGTCGGTGGCACTAAGGTTGGGACTGGAGGACATTGAGGAAGCGGAGCGCGCATTGGCTTCTTGTGGGTTGTGCGACGCCATTGCCTTTTGAAGAAAGTGGATTAATGTATCAGGAGGAGGACTAGAAACGGTGTTGAGTCAATAGACCCAGGGTTCAGATAGATGGGACCTACAGACAACGTGTAGAGGACACGGGGGAGACCTAAGTGTGCGGAGGAAGGCCTTCGTGTGTCTGGAACGAAGGCCTTCGTTAGCCTTCGGAACCCGTCAGTGAGAGAAAACACGGACAAAAGAACACCGCGGACGGCCGCCAAGCTGTAGAGATGCAAGAAGTGAGACACGACCAAAGGCGCTAGCGGCGACTCGGGATAGCCTAAACGAAGGCCGTTGTCTGTGAGAAACGAAGGCCTTCGTTAGCCTTCAGGGAATCGCAAAAGGAACGGGAGGCGGACCAGTGTTGGCTAGCAGATACCAGGAGACCGCCCCAGGACTGAGGGGAGTCTAGAAACAAGATACGAGGAGGGAAACCGTGAGGAAGATGACGCGACGCGACGCGACGGGATGAAGTCCCGGGACAATGTGAGGGAGAAGGTGCTATACATTCTGTTAGACCACGAGAAGCACGAGCCCCAATGAACCTACCACAGCGAGGGCGCGTTCAAGACAAAGCGTCAGTGAGGAGGAGGATGGAAAAGAGGACGAAGGGTGGCTGTGCCTTCGTCACAGCAGTCACAGAGGGCAGCCTCTGCCTCCGCTGCCACCGCCGCCACCCGTCACCACGTCCGACACGTAACCGGCGAATGCCAGGCCCTCGGATTACCTCAAGCCAGCAGCCAATGGGACGACGTATAACCGTCAACCATTGCTGTTTTTTTTTCCTAGGTAGCCTTCCCGACAAGTATGGCTCAGCGAGCCCCGGAAATTCCGTTCCTGGGTTGCCCCAAGGCATCCAAATTTTGCCCGGAATATTCTGGGACACTGGAAAATCGATGCACAGAAAGGCGGGAAAGACTGGTAAGTTCCTATTAGCACTTTAACCTGAACCACCATCTTGACGATGGGCCGCCGTGCAAAGCATCGGTCCCTTGCACAGCAAGCCGCAGCAAGTCGAGAAAGCAGTCTGAAGTACATCCGGAGCCCTCAGTGCGTCGCTATAGCCTGCCTATAGTGTTGTATTCACCAGACAATTACAGGGGTCAGATTGCTCGCGCAGCCCCCCGGCGTCAAGCGCACCCCCGGAAACAAGTGCCACCCCCTCCGAGCATCGTCCCCAACGTCCCAACACCTACCCAGCGAATGGTAGAGCTCTACAGCCAAGTGCTACCCCTCGACGAGCCGCTTTTCAAAGAAGCGCTCCGTTCACCCGATGCGCTGGACGAAAGCGACCTCGCGCGGTGGAAGGAAGAGCCACCCTTCGTCGAGGACGAAGACACCACCGATCCCTTCACCACAGGCTACCTCGCCTTCACAAAATCGTTGGTGGCGGTCGTGCATGGTGTGCGCCTCCGCGAGCAGAATACCCGGGACGTCGAACTCCGCGAAGCAATCCAAACGAAGGGCCGGGATGCCGTGGTGGCGCAACTGCAGCAGGAGGTCACCGCACTGTGGGGATGCTGGGAGAGGGTGGACACATTGCTCCGCACGCGCAAGTATCATCCCTATCATCAATCGCGGGAGTTTACGATGCTTGAGCACTATCTACAATGGCTCGCGCGCACTATATTTCACTTGACATATCTTAGATTCCTCTGATAGTTATACTTATACTCATCCCAATTTTGAAATGTTCAAGTAAGCCTTCGTTGAAAGCACGACAGTGTACACAACAATGAAATCATATTGTACCAGTTAATTAATACAGAATACAGGATCTGCACAGGAGAGCGCAACACGGACAGGCATGACTGAAGGCTGTAGCGAAGGCCGCTGAAGGGTCAAAGATGCCATCAAGAAGGCAACGAAGGTCCAACGAAGGCGTACGAAGGTCCAACGAAGGCCACGAAGGGTAACCAAGAAATTGCTACCTACGAGATTGGAAGCGTCTGGATGTGGTCACGGAGGACGCCGCGCACCCAGGGCATCTCAGCCTCGGATAATTGTATGTCGCGACGGCCCCGCATGATGGCGGCCATCATGCATAGACCCAAAGGCCGCAGTCGTATCCATTGGTCTGGCGTGGACGACCCTAATCAGAAAGATGTGAGAATAGATGAACGAGGATGGTGGTGATGGTGACAGACTATAGTGAAGAGGGGGGATGCAGTCCACCGTGCATCTGGACCCTCCGTGGCCACATGTAACGGGTGCTGATTCCGGTTTGACAGGACGACCATGCGGGTTACAAGAACCATCACATCCTTCAAGGGGATCAGCACAAGTAAACGCAAGGTGAGAAGACGCACGCGAAGGTCTCTGCGCCACCCTCCACGGGAAGCCATACTGTCGAAGAAGAAGAGCTCCTGCCTCGGAACGATAACCACAACCAGCACCCAGTGCTCCTCCGTTGGTCGGTGGATTGGAATGAGCCACACAGGCTTCTCCCAGTACCGGGTGTGCTCCACACGCCGCCAAAGGTCGGGGTCGGATCCCTTGTAGCGCACACACGGGAGATCGTAGGTGCTGAGGACAGCACACTGCTCTGCGAAGGCCTTCGTCGGGGAATAGGGGTCGCTGTAGAGTCGCTGGAGTGACGCAGCGACACCATTGAGGCCAAAACCATTGAGCCGGCCGGTGGGGCACTGAAATGGCTGCCAATCCTCCAGCGCGATCTGGAGAGCACGGTGACCAGGGCGGACAACGAAATGAGACAAGTCACCCTCAATGACGTACAGAGAGGCGTTGTGTGTTGCTAGGTCGGAGATGAGGGTGGTGTCTACGTCGCCTGCCATCTACAAAACATGATGGTAAGGTGAGTAGACAACAAGAGCTGAAATTGATCTGGACGTACCGTGTATTCCCACTGAACGTCGAGGGAATCTGCCAAGGCCTCGACAGTTGAGGACTCTCCCTCTTCTTCCTCCTCGTCCGAGTCCTGAAGAACCTCCTCAATCAGATTGGCTTGATCCTCATCTGAAAGGGCTCCGGGATCGAGCTCATATGCCGCTGCCCCCATATCCGCATCCCCGTCTCCGCCCCCCCCTTCTCCAAACAAATCATCTGCCAATGGAAACGAAGAAGTGGAAGTGGCCGTGGAGGCAGCGAAGGTCGTCGCAGAGGTGGCGAAGGTCGTCGCGGAGGTGGCGAAGGTCGTCGTGGAGGTGGCGAAGGTCGTCGCGGAGGTGGCGAAGGCCGTCGCGGAGGCTGCCGATTGGGTGACAAAACGGGAGTTGACGTCCTGGAGCCTTAGGGAAGGGCCCCAGGACCGGCCTAGCTCAGTGATATGATCCTCGCGCCATCGGAGGAGAAACACAAGCGGTGATTCTATCAAGGTTAGCAAGGGTAGAAATGGTAGGTGGTAGACGAACCTGGATTCAGTTCGATCGCACGTCGCACTACGTCCATCTCCTCTAGAAGCCAGCGGCGAAGGTTGTCGCGCTCTAAATTCAAGCGTATAACCTCCTCCGCACACCTGTCAGCGACATGAAGACTTCGAATGCCATCGCGGACATCCTCGTCATTGAGCCACCGGGGAATCGGGCCCACCGACGGTGTAATCCAGACGTCCTCGTGGAGGTCTGGATCATTCCGAAGGCCATTCAGCTGGGTGGAGAGGGGGGAGGGGATGGGGACGTTGCAATCAGCAGGGCGGAGCCGTGCCAGACTTTCGCAGCCTGCGTTGAACTTCTTGATGGCCTTGAGAAGGGATGGCTGGCGCTTGGAAATGGCCTTACGGGTCGACTGGTGAAGCTTCGTACCTGTAGTGGACAGGTCAAGTCAATACAGGACTTTGAGATTCTCGTTCACGAACCTAAAGCCTCCCGTCGTCCTGAAACCGCACGATCCAGTGTTTCCCATTCAAAGAAGGAGCCTATCGCCCGCTTCCGGATGTTAATCTTCAAGTCTCGCATCACAAGAAGGGTCTGGGCAAATTCGAGGGGGAGGCCGCGCAGCTCTGGGAAAGTCTCCTGGATATTGAGTGATGTGTATAGGTCCTCCGCCTCCTTACCAAGCCTTGCGTGGGTAACCTCGAGCCCACTGGAGGACAGCGAGTGAATGCGGGGACACCTTGGAGCCTTGCAAAGTCTTCTTTGTATCATCGATGGCCTTCTCCACAGCGTCAATCTGATTTTGCAGTAGAAGGACCTTGTCGAGCTCACGCCGCAGGCGGGCCGGAGCATCTATACAGACCAAATAAGAAACACAGTAGAAGATATAGTGAACGAGCAACTTACGAGCGCGGATAGATGTTTGAGCCAGTTTCTGTGCCTCCCATTGCACACGAAGCTCCTGCACAGGGACTCGGCATTCTAGTAGAGTAGCCGTAGCGGCACGATGCCTCGGTGTCACATTCTTGCGCTGCTGCCGGTGTATCCAGTTTCCGAGACCTTCGCGACCTTCGGCACTCACGAAGGCCGCGTATTGGTCTATCATCCATATGCGGCGCGAATTCTGAGAGGAGAGTAAGATGAGAGAGAAAGCACATAGGCGCAGCACGTACCCATTGACCCCTTGTAAGAGGTATAAGCTTGCGGATACGCGACCAGAAGCGCTCGACACCTTCATGATCAGCGAGCCCCATCCCTTCACGAAACCTCGGGCTGTACACCAGTTGACAAGCCCAGTGATGCCCATAGGCATGCATACCATTTATTACAAACGATATCCGCCTGCGAATGTCGGAAGTAAGAATGGGGAACTGTGTCGAGAAGTCAGACGAAGGCAACGAAGGTAGCGAAGGTAACGAAACACACCAGATTAAGACTGTGATCGGTGACACAGCCTACATCGTAGGCCTGTACAACAGTGGCGCTCGGGGGCAGCAAGCTAGCGACCTCCTCTACCATCGCGATGATGTACCGCTGCTGCTCGCCCGGGGTATCAACATTGCATAAGAAAAGGACCTGCCCGTGGCGGCAGGTCATAACAAAAATGCCGCTCGCATCGTAGCGTTTGGGGTCGGCCTTCCTCTTGTTCTCATTCGCTGCATCCCACGATTCCTGGCAGGCATCAATGACCTCCTGTGGCATGAACGGCTTGACCTTCGCGGCGGGACGCTTTCTTGCAACATCAATCTTCTGGGCGACAGCATCAACCTTGTGCTTAGGGATGAAAAAGCTCGGGTCATAGGATATGGGACCATCACCAGCCTTCCGCATGTGGCGGTAGCTGAAACACCCGTCGGCACCAACTTGAACGTCACCTCCTCTGAGAAGTAGTGAGCCCAGTCACATCTAGATCGATATAAAATGCGTACTCCTTCAAGTCCCGGCCCCATTCCTGCAAGTTGAAACAAGCGGGGCACCGCTCGCGTAAGATGCGATCCGCTTGACCGCGCTTGAGAGGAGGAGGGCCACGTGCAGAAGCAGCGCCTCCATCAGGCGCCGCTGAAGCTACGGAAGGTCCAGCGGCACCCGGCGGAGGCGCATCCTGAACGGGTGGGCCAGTGGCGGAGGGTGTCGCAGAGGCCACGAAGGCCGTCGCGGGGGTGACGAAGGCCGTCGCGGGGGTGACGAAGGCCGTCGTGGAGGTAACGAAGGCCGTCGTGGAAGCGGAACCTGGGGCCTCCGGTGCAGGGACGGTCAGCCGTGCCTCCGCCTGCACTAGGGCAGCGGCTACCCTCTTCTCCACACGATCCCGAAGATTCGCAGCCCACTGGACAGCCTGGATGAGCAGCCGGCGGAAGGGATCAGAGGCACGCTCATCCTTTGCCTGCTGGGAGTAGAAAGGTAAGTAACACGGTTAGAGTTCAGCCCGTAGCGCGTAACCTTATACACACCTGGTCCGATGTAACCCTGAAGCCCCGCCGATCGTATAGGGTGTGGAGCGCAGCTGCGAGCGCTGTGATTGCGTCGCAGGACCGTTCGAAAAACGCACGATAGAAGTCGAGGACATCAATAGAGACACCCGTCTTGGTCTTGGTGGGTGAGGCAGGGAAGACGCCGTGCTCCAGAAGAAGAACCGCGGCTGGTTTGCAGCACAAGTGGTCACCGTGACATGCTGGATATCTGAAAAACTGGTTGAGATGACCTGAGTGAAGGGAGTACAGGATTACACACGAGTAGGATAAAGGCATTTGACTTTGGAGATGGTGGAGGATGCACAGGAAGCGATACAGCTGTATTGCAGAGTTACAGGAATGACCTCGCGTGGTTTCCCGTGCGTGCGCTCGTAGTACCCGAGCCAAGGCGCCTCCAGCTGGGGTAGAATGTGATTCCACGCGTCGGTAAGCCGTTGCGCGCTGCCGCCAGTGGGATCCCGCGGCAACGAAGGCGACGAAGGTAAAGGCAGAGGGTCGGAATCGACCCAATCTGCCATTGTCGCGTCTAAATTGATAGCCCCAGCAGCAGGGACACCAGGAGCGGCGTCAAGAAGCGCCGGGAGCCGGAGCACGACGCAAGAGAGCGTCAAGATCTTGGTGCGCGGCGGCTGCCCTCTGTGTGCGTCCTAGCCCTTGAACGGCCCTTTTCTTGCGCGCATCGCGTTGCTTGAGAGGGCTTGTGAAGTGTGTGCCAGGGCCCGCACGCGCGGCGGGCTGTGAGGCGCGTACGGAGCGTTTGTTGCCCGGCGCCATTCTGGTGGAAGAAGAAAGGACGGCACCTCATGTCCCAATTGGGAAAAGCCGTCCTCGTGACTAATAGAAGCACGAAGCCTTCACCGAGCAGACACCCCTTAGGTAGGTTTAGCTACTACACAATAACCTACCTAACAGGTCTTTACATAAGACAGACGTAGGTGCCTGGGGTGGGTGTTACAATGATATTGAACTGACCTTCGAGACAAAAACCCGGGAACCCAATTGAAGGGATCCCAGCCGTATTGCCAATGCAGCGTGCTAAAAGCCGGATTATGAGCTCTCCCATGTCGCTGAGTGGTTGAGCACACCCCTTGAGCCCTGCCCTGTTGGTTCCATTGAATCTCGAAAGCAGAAAAAGTCTGAATAAAGGCTTACCTGACGCGATGTTGACCTTGTCGTTCAAGCTTACGTTTGCAAGCGCTTTCTCCGCCTAACGAGCTCAGTGACCGTCATCTATAGTTCGATTTCGATACTGACCTTGGCGTACGCCGCCGTCCAGTCCAAAGCTTGACCATTGGATGAGACAGCGAGCAACAAGACTTGCAAGACTCCGTAGAGGGGGACAAGCCCGAAGGGCGACATAACAGTTAGCTGCATTTTCGATGTGCTAGAGATTTCAGCCGTCCGCAGTGCTTAAATAAAAGCCCAGGTCCGGTCATGCGCATAGCCAAGTTCAATCTGAATGTCCGAGTATACGTCACGCACACGGCGGAGGCGCGTCGAAGTGGCACGGGACGGTTGAAGAATGCTTGTGCTCAAGTCACGAGAGGAGTAGCACGGAGGTAAAATATTGTACAGACGTTCGAATCTGATTCGGATGTTGTTCGAAGTAGCCAAGGACGCGGTGCCGACGAAGGTTACCAATGCGAGTGTGAGACGTTCCTGATGTTTTTGTAACATCCCGTAGCCTGCCAAGAGCCCACGGCGGCCGTGTCTTCCACGAGAACTTCCAGAAAACATGACCCTAGTTCGAACTTGAAGGTTCCTGTCAATGTAGAAGCGGCGCCGCGGCTCTGCATCGCGGGAAACGCTAAGAACGTTGGAATCTGCGGTGCCACTGCGAATGAAGATAGCCTCCTCTTCGGCGGACCCGGTTCTGTTGCAGAATATCGCCACGAGAAGTCTCCAGGCGACGTAGACCCTACGGTTGGCAAAGGAGGGTGGAACAAGCTGTGGAAGCTCTCCGTAACCCGGTGATCCGTGCCACGCGAGTGATACGGGTAAAAAAGCCGCCCAATTTTTTACCCGAATTGCTCGCGTGGCACGGATCACGGAACGTCTGTTACCGAGACAGCCACTTCTCTTGCACTTCTCCCCATTTCCGTTGCAGAAGAGAATATCGCCATGAGAAGTCTCCAGCAGTCTCCAGCTCGGCGACGCAGGCTACGTTCGGCAAAGGAGGGTGGATCAGCCAAGTATCAGCAACGTCGACCGAGATCGAGTGATAGTTCAAGCTGGGATCAGCCTGAGCGCTGAGAATTTATCCGGATGACTCTCTGTTCCACCACATGTCCAGAATCTCGCCTTGCACTGTGCAGAGCGTAAATTGAATAGCCAGACCACCTCGATACCCACCGAAGCTGCAGACATTCTTCCCTGGAGGCTTCCAGAGGCTGGGACCCACACTGAACTCCGCGGGATGTCAATGGGAAGTGCACGACACGCAGCTTGCACGCAGCGCAAGCGCAAGTCGTCGAAGCCTTTCATGATGCATCTGCCCGAGTTGAATTCAATACAAGGTGGTGGACGCGCTGAGCTCAAAGGCCCCAGGCTTCTCTGTGTATCTGGAGGTAGTACGCCAGTCTCATAGGTGCACCTCGCGACCGCGACAAACAGCTTCGCATTGGATTCATTCGCGACAACCAAAAAACAGAGGTTCGTACGCACTTTCAACCGTTCATATATGTATACTCATGTCAATTTGCAGCAGGGTCTCCTTCGCTTCACTGTAAACCGTCGTGTCAACGGAAAGTTGGAAACGGTCCCGAAAAAGCACTTCGTAAAGGAAGATCCTCCCTCCTTGTTCTCATCTTCAACGAGAAGAATGCAGGACGCCTCGTATCGGACTCCGGCTGAGTCGTTCTAAGCCCCCTTCTCTTTCTAAAACATGGTCAACCCTTTTAGAGGAGGCTGTATCCAGCTGCAGATTCAAAATCAAACTTCAAATCTCCGCCGGACGGCACCCCGCGGCCGACAGATTCCACGCTCTATCCTCAGAATCGGAGCGGTCGCCTCAAGACTGCAGCTAATTATTCTGGCGTCATTGTCCCGTATCTCGATTCAGTCTGTCTGTGTTCAATCTTTCAACAGATCTTTGACGCAATTACGAATTTGAATGTATGTATTGCTTCGATCTTTGCCCTCGCCGGACACATAACCCGAGTGATCAGTCAATTTCTAGTCAAAGAAAGTATCCTGGACCTCTGAACGTCGCGACTCGGAGTCGGCGAGATGCCCTATTCAACCCAACTCAATTATTCCGAATCTGAATCTGAAGTTGTCAAAGTTGTACAATGAATGGCCCATCGTCGTGATAATGATAAAAGCTGTGGCCTGCTGTGACCGTACGGCGTTCAATTTGGAACATACTGTTCCCGGTTGTTCCCGGCGGTGGCTATTTGCCTCCGCTCCGCCGGGAGTTTTATAGTTTTCGGAATTTTGGCAATGGTGCAACGTGGCAACCTGCAGGTCGCTCGAGGGTAGTTTTCTAATGCATTCCGAGTTGAGCAGACCTGCAATCTGGCCGGGCTGAAAAGTCCCCAGGCAGTATTTACTCGAATTTCTGCCTGTATTGTAAGCGGCGAGTCGTAATGATATCAGTGCGACGATCCCGAAATGGCCATCTTGCGGCCGTGAGCGGCGGCGGTAGCTGTTACTTGCTAATTGTGACTCTTTCTCTTCTCTCTCCCTATGTTCTTTCTTCCAGCTTCAGCTTGCATTGTTCTCTCACTGCTGTCCATCGACGTCGCTGCATCGCCCGCGCAGCGCCCATTCCGATTGGGCTCCGGCTTGGAGCATGAAGCTGAAGACGGGACGCTGGCAGGCTGGCTCGACCCCCGCCTCGGCGGTGGGCGGCTCCTCGATGTGAGCGTTCCGCTCGATTACCTATCCCGAGGAGCGGGAACGCTGACCGAGCCTCGCGTAGTACACGACCAAGACGCGCGGCGAGCCGCTCAACGTAATCATTTCCGGCACCTCCGACCCCTTCATCCTCACCGACGAGGGCTTCGCCGCCTACGTACGGTCGATTGGATACGCCAGAGAGTGTATGGGCATGCACATGGGTGCGTAAACCGTGCATCGATTCGACATTAAAATAATCCGGCATCGCAGGCCACATCCATCTCGCGAACCTTGGCGACGGCGACGGCCGCAAGCCCGAGGCGCTTCTCTTCCGCCAGCACTACCGCATGCCCGGGTGGGGGACGTGCTGGGAGAGCCTCGCGGGCGGCCACCACTTCCGCGCGTGGCGCCAGAACGGGACGCACGGCAACAGTGGCGCCTGGTTCCTCGGGTGCGGCACTATGTAACCAAATCCAGCTCGCACATCACTGACCAACATCTGCAGCGCCTCCAAGGAGGAAGACTCGTCGCGCAGCCACACCATCGTCGCGAACGGGTACAACATCGGCCGCGACTGGCTCGTCGCGCAGGCGCTCGCAGGCTCGGAGCTCGTGCTTCCGCCAGGCGTGCTCGCGCCCGCACCGCGCACAATACGAGACGGCTGGCCGTGGCCCGGCACGGGCGGCGAGCGCCTGCAGTGGCGCGCGGAGGTCGAGTGGGTCGCGGGGCTGCTCGAGCCCGGGCGGCGCGGTGCGTGCTCCTACCTTCTACTTCAACTTTAGCTGACCCTGCGCAGGCGTGAACCACAACATCGCGCAGGACGGGCGCGTCGCGATACTCACCGTGTTCCGCGTCCCCACCGACTGATGATAATCCTCTCTCTGGCATTCCCGGATCATGTTCCCCCTTTACGACCATAGATTTCTCTTCCATCTCATCGACTGACTGTCTACACATGCATGCTATCTACATACGGTATCCTTATTTTCCGCCTTCCTCACATCTAGCTGTTTCCCCCTGCCCTTTACGGTATCAATCCCGTTCTTCGCATACTTAATCCCGCCCGCGCCCCTGTAACGATTTCACGACCCGACGCTGTATGTACCCATACCTGTACCCGCCCGCCCATTCGTTGTACTGTGTATATCATGTGCTATTAAATGTTCCTAGATGAGATGCCGATTTTCTGTTCCGCAACAGGAGCATTCGGGTCGGTGCAGGAGAGTTGAACCTTTGGATTTCCTGTTTGGGGCACCGTGATGAGAACATGATGAACTGCTGCGTTCATTGCGAGTCTACTTATACATCGAACCCATACAATGTAGCTAGATAGGACTGATCGCGGGAAGTGGTCCGCTGGCGGTATGCGCTGTGAACGGTTTCTGCGCCGGGGTAAAGCTCCCGGAGCCATATGAGGCGAGCGCAGGCGGAGCCCTCAGGGGGTGACACTCGGTGTTCAAGACGTCTATTACAGATGTGAGTTGAGAGTGTAAGTTGAGACTCGTAACGCACAGTCGTCCAAACTGATGTGCGACGGGTCGTCGAAGGTGAGGTACCTGATCGGCGCTGAGTTTCTAGTCTTTCGAAAAAGAAGAAGGAGGGACGCACAGGTACTTTAAGACCTCGGCAAACCTGGCAAAGGTTAGACGACACACCATCGCATGCGGAATCATTTACCAGAAACTCTCAGTGATATCAATCCGACCGGCGCCGGTGTTATCCACGTCGTTCAAGCTCGCGTAGGCATTGTTCACGCGCAGGAATGTGTTGAACGACTTGATGGCCGCAGCAGCGCGGTCCAGATACTTGGTGTCGCCCGTGATCCGCCAGGCGTGGAAGTTGGACTCCAAGACTGCGTTGGCATTCAGATACGCTGCTGAGCTTCTTGGAAGTGGACAGACCTTCTGGGCGCTGGATATAGTCGGACGAGGTGATGTAGAATCCGTGCTTCTTGTTGAACGCCAGCTGATCCGCACTGATAGAGCCGCCGTCCGTGAAGTTGCCGTCGGGGCTGATGTACGCAAAGCCCTCGGGGCCAATCCCTGTTCTGAAGTTCAAGTCAGTTTAATAGAGCCAACACAACGTGGAACGTACTGCGTGCTGGCATACGTGTTCTGGACGTCGATTCCATTAGCGCAGGGGACATACAAGAAGTGAGACAGCTTGCCCAGCAGCCGTCGTTGAGCTTCAGCGCAAAATCGATGATGGTCTGGTTCTGGAGGAGCTTGCCGCCTAGCAGATACGATGACCTGCGACCGCGCGAGGCCAGAGATGTAACGTACCGAGGAGCCAGTTCCCAGGGAAGAAGCACGCCAGATGTCTAGGAGGAAGGTCACTCGATTTTGGAATGCACGCAATTTCGTCACTCACGATCCAACATGGATGTTCTCGCCACCATTATTGTCGGCGAGATAGAAATGGTCCCCGACAGTGGAAGTCTAAGAAGATCAGATCTCTGCGCGCCGAACGTCAAGAGCTGAAGCCGTACTTCGAGCAAGTGCCGTATCGAGGAGTCAACAGCCGTCTGTGGACGCCGTCGTTGATAAGCAAGCGCACAGGTCTAACAGCAAACGACATACCTTCCACGTATCGATGAAGATGGTGTTGTTGGTGTTGGTGAACCTCGCGAATTTCAGAAGATACTCGAAGTACGAGTCGCTTCCACCGCCCCAAGTCTGTCAACAGGTTTAATTAAGCAATAATGTAAGTTTTGACCATACGCACAAGATATTGACCGACAAACTCTCCCGTCGCAGGGTCCACATTCTGAGGGGCAAGACCTAAGAAAATGTTTCCCGTGAGGAAAGCCCGCTCGAGATCCTAATCTAAATCAACCTGGTAAAGGTGTTGCCTGAGATTGGTATGTAGTTCAATATTGAGTAAGTTTGACGACGGTAACAAATGGCGCACAAGACCCAGGATTTGTAAAACCGACTCAGTAACCAGTTTCCCGTACGTCGCATTCCCCGTAAATTGGCTCAGAAGAGTCCACTCCAGTGACAGCGTCCCGGCCTCTGCTATATTGGTCTGCGAAATTATATCATATAAGTCGAGGGAACGTGTTGAACTTACTACTGCGATGTTGGGAGTATTGCTCGGGAAGTCGATATGCCCATACGGGATGGTGTTGTCCTAATCACAGTCAGGTAAGTCCAAAACCGATTTATGGCCGAAAAACATATGTACATCGACCCAGGCAAAAGCCAACTTGTCAGCAACCTGCTTGGCTTTGTCGACAAGAACGGAGTGTTGTTGTCCACTGAGTTCGTATGCAGACAACATTCCTCCCACGAAGCGAATGGTCGTTTCAAAGACACTGAAAAATGTAAGATACAGAGGAGGTGATGCGATTTCGGTCATACCTGACGAGGCCAGGCTCCGGCGGTGTGCTGAAGTCAGTTTGGCTTGTAAAATTGAGTGCTTCGGTGAACAGATCCTATCGATAATTGTCAGATCGGCCTAGAGTTCGGAGAGGCGACAACGTACGTCCAAGCCCATGACAAGCTATCGTATGTTGAGCGTTGAAACAGTCTCCTTCAAGTTACGAGCTAGACGTACCATGGTTCCCTAGCAGCGCGAATATGGAATGTTAGTTGCAGACGGAGATAGCATTCGAATCAGTGACGCACCATTGCATCGACAAGAGACGCTCCCCATCCACCCAAGTCATCCGTGAAGCTATTGCTCACAGGCAACAGTTCGTCGTGACCAAAGGCGAACTTTCTATGTTCAAGTCAGTCGCGTGCTGACATCTCCTTACACGGAACTGACTTGTACGCGGTGTATGAGTCTGTGAATATCTTCTGCGCTGCAGCGCGGTTGCTGGCGTATTTCGCAGGAACCTTCAACCCGGGTTTTTGAACCGTGACCCCCGCCAATGCGCGGGAGGAGAGCCCAAGGAGTGTGAGGATGTATGGGAGATGCATTGTGCTGGCACGAAGGGTTCGAGACGCCAGCTGTGTATTTATCGACGGCCGACCATGCTTCTTCTTGTGCCCCGGAGAATGATGAAAATCAAAAATAGAAAAGATGGACTCGAAGCGGTGATCAAGGTGTCGGTTCAAGTCTTATCGAGTTGCGCAGAGTTGGAATAGCGGATTCGGCGTAGAATGGGTAGCGAACAGGACGTTGGTCCCAAAGCAGAGACAAGGAAATATCATAATGTAACCGCCCTAGAATCAAGGAACAAACTTCATCAGAATGTCCGAGTCGGTGCATCGGCGAGCACATGCGCGGGGGAAACGGTTGACAACTTCGGAAAAATGACAAGGGATGTTCATTTAGAGCTTCCGATACGAGCGCTCGCTCGGGTGCCCCATTCCGAGGAAGGCGTTGGAGCGCTCGTTGACCGGCTTCATTGCGCCTGGTACCTTTGAGGCAGCCGCAGTATATGGACTGTCGCAAGATGAACACGTGGAATTGAAGCCGTGGGTTAATGCAAAAATAGCGCACATCTGACCAAACCGATAACCAAACCCATCGTGAGCCACATGCATCACCGGTCACCAAAGGCCATGGCCGCCTCAGACCAGCTCAGACCACCTCAAACATCGGCAATACCTACATCGCCCATGGGACTCTTCTTCGTTGCATGAATCACATTGCTGAGGTCGTCCTTTTGCAGCAGAAGGTCTTGTCATTAGAAATCAACGACCATCTCGGCGTCATCATCCGAATCAGACTCCCCGTCCGAGTCTGAGCTATCGTCCGAGTCGCTCTCGCTCCATTGACGAAGCTCGAAAACATCTGCGCCGGCCTCGTCCCGAAGAAGTCTGGAAGGTGTTTGTAAACACAGAAGGGAAAATCGGACAAGACAGGCGTACAAATCAAATATCTGGATGGTCTCGTCCTCATCCCCCGGTGCTTCTATCAGTAACTCCCCAACTTTTCGCGTGTGCGGGGACGTTGGCTCCATCCCACCGAGCAACGAGTCGACGGCGCCATGCAGAACGATGCCGGCCTCTATGCCCGCGCTCGCGACAAGAAGCATTTGCGGGTGGATGAGCGCGGTGTTAACCACCGACGCATGCCCCCCCAGGCGCCCGCACGGCGTCTGCAGTTGAGCAGGCACGCAGCGCGGACCGGTCGTCCTCTCTGCGAAGGCTGCGCTGTTGTGTTAGCCGAGAACGGGAGGTACGGCGGTGCCAGACACACCGACGATACCCGAATGAGCACCGGCGTCCCAGTCCTCGTACGAGATGAAGGTGCGCTGCGCTGCGAGCGCTGCGGGCGGCGGGAGTGACCATATATAAGCGCGAAAGTCATCGGACCCGGCTGCGTATAGTGTGTCCACATCGAGACCAGGGCCGCCGAACGAGCCTTGCTAGTATATTAAGATGATTAGCTAACGGAGAGCGAGCGGGAGAACAACTACCTTCATCGTGCTGCACGAGTTCTCGTACGTGCTTTCGCCTCGCGGGACCGGGCTGCCGTCGGGGAGGTTCGGGGCGCTGCAGACGGCAACGGGATCCGAGTCCATTAGATTGTATATCGTAGGAAAGTAGTGCTACAATGGGTTGCGGAGCTGGTCATGAGGATGAGGGATTATGCATACCAGCATCGTCACAGCGAGCTGGGTCCCTGGAATAGAGATAAGGATGACACTGGCATGTATCTGACTACGTACCTTGTCGATTGAAAGAAATACCCAGAGTCTCGGGATTACTCAAGGATGGTGTCCGGCGCCGCGAAAGTTTCGTGTGGTACTAGATACAGGTCAGGCAGAGCCTACGGGCGGATGAACGCAGCACATACACTGTGGACGATACCCTCCCCCGTCCGCTGCACCAAGGGCCCAAATGCCATCCGCAGATCCCTGAGGCAGACGCGCCCGCCGGCCTCGCTGGTTGCGAAGATGTGTTCCATCACGGGATGGAACTCGACGCCCGTAACCTCTGACATGAGCTGTATCGTGTCTTGTGCTCGGATGCGTGCATTGGGGGCAGCACGTCCGTCATGGCGAAAGATCCGCCCGTCCTCGCTGCCGGATATTTATTGGAAGATGTTTCGTCAGGTACACCTGATATAGACATACCTCCCGCTGAGAAATATTTCATCCTGCACAGAATGAGGAGCGATCGCGCGGATGCTTCCCTTGACGGCATTAAACAACTTGAAGCATAGAACTGGACGCTCTCACCTTATGCTGACGAAATATCCAGTTCGGGGAGCCGGGCGGCTGCGGATTCAGAGGTCGCTCCAGTTGGGTACTAGCATCGAACTTGAGCACGAGATCATCGGTGCCTCCTGAGAAGAGATATCGATCGTTTGCCGAAAATGACAAAACGAAGATGTTTCTCTGGGCGTAAAAGATGAGGAATGATATAAGGAGTGGCCGAAAGGATTTACTCTAGGACCTCGGAAAGAAATGCAAGGCGTCTTGACTTCTTCCTCGTGCAGATCCCACATGTGGATGTTCAGATCTACGAGGCGTTCATGAAAAGTCCTAATCATGAGTAGCAAACGTACCGTCTCCTCCGCTGGCCAGGAATCGACCATCGATGGACGAGAAAGCAAGAGCATTTACACAAGAAGTGTGGGCAGATAACTTACTGACAGACTCTCAGTAAACAACGCAGTTTGAGTACTTTGGACGCATACCGCGAATACGGAAATCCAAGTTCTAGCAGTGATTCTACAGCTTGTCTTCGATGGGATTGGAGATGTCTGGCACTGTGTGCGTGAGCGCAGTGGTTGGGACAAAATGGGGACCGCCGTCTATTGGGTGCTTCATCCAAGTTGGAGTTCATGGCAGTGGTTCATGGGGGCCAGGCGTCGAGTGAGTGTCACGCTGCCACACACTAACGTCGCCTGTTCAACTGGGCCTTATTGAATGCCTCAGGCCTTAGGCCCTCAGCCAGCGCTCAGTCAGCCTCGGTGGACTATCGGCGCATGTCGATTCCGTGAGATGCCGTTTTCGAATGCACGGTCGACGAATTGCAAGGCTCTGCATTTGGTTTGCATCAAGGTTTGCATCTGGTTTGCATGTCAAAATTGCTGTTAATACAGTGCTGTGTTAACAGCATTCTATACAAGCTGCCATAAGTATGGTCAAGAAGGAAACACACTCTGCATCTCACCCACGAGCTTGGAAAAATGGCAGAGGTTGTCGGATTCGTGTCCGCTGTTGCCGGCCTCGCCACGCTCGCTGGACAACTCGCAAAGCTCAGCTACGGCTACGTCTCTGACGTGCGCGATGCCAAACGCACTCGTGGCCAGTACCTCGTCGAGTTATCCGCCTTCGCGGATGCCCTGCAATGTGCAGAGCAGGCCGCCGGAAATGCAGAGCAACTTGGCCTACTTCCTTCCAGACCGGCGAGCCTTTCTGGCCAAGTCCTAGAAGATTGCCGCAAGCACTTGCTTCTTCTGCAGTACAATCTCGAGGGCAGCGCGGTTGATGGACGTGGTTTTGGGCGTCTCAAGTCCACGCTCGTCTGGCCGCTTGAGGAACAGCAGATGAAGAAGCACATCGATGCACTCCATCGCTTTCGCGGTATTTTTGCCGACTATGTATCGAGTTGCACTTTGTGAGCATACCTTGCGCCGCCGCCTTGGTTCATCCTTGATCTTCTTTGCCCAAGAGCGATATCTGAAGCTTCATACGGCCAGCTAGGTGCTCTGAGCCGCGGTGAGTTCTTTCAGCTTGTTCTGAAACATCACGGCTAAGCGTACGCCCAGAGAGGGAGCGACACCAGCTATTGGAATGGCTGCAGCCTTCAAATCCTCCCCGTCATGGACCACCCAATGAAACTGCCTGCCCGGGAACGGGAAAGTGGTTTCTCGAATCAGATGTGTTTCTGCAGTGGCGATCGAACACGCCGTCCATCCTGTGGTGCCGCGGAAAGCGTATGTCAGGTTCATTCAGATCTATAACTCTATCTTATAAGACGTAGCGGGGGCGGGGAAATCGATGTTGTCGTGAGTCGTGCACATTGTTACTGGTTCCAATACCAACTCTACCAGCTCCATCGTCCTCCAAGATCTCTCCGCCAGGGTCAAGTCTTCCATCACGGTAAATTACTTCTGCGATTTCGCTGCGGGCAAGCATCAGACACCGACTTTGATCCTGCAAAGCCTCATGCGCCAGATACTACTCAACGGAAATGATGACCAAATTTCTGTCGTAAAGCGGTGTCGCGAGCGCTTCAGTACGCCGCCTGGCTTCAAGGACACTCTGCAGGTATTGATCGAAATGTGCAAACTGCGGCGCGGAGAAACATACATTGTGCTGGATGCGCTGGACGAACTCGAGGACCGCAAGATCTTGCTTCCGATCCTCGGCGACTTGGTCCACGCCGGCTGCTACATCTTCGCGACGAGTAGACCCATCCCGGACATCGAGCACGTTCTCGCGTCTGCCTCACATCACGTTGAACTTGAGGCTAGCCGTGACGATCTCAAGTTGTTTGTCGAGAGCGAGTTGCAGACAAGCGACTTTGCTCATATCGCCGGGGCCAGCAGCATCGTCGATGCGGTCATTGGCCAGGCCGGTGGCATGTTAGTATTGTTCATAACCAGCCGCTATTCTTCTCTGACGACCTCCGTAGATTCCTTCTTGCCCGGCTGCTCATGAGCCACCTCGTGGCGTTGACGACCATGAAGCAGATTCGCAATTCTTTGGCCGGGCTACCCTCCAATCTGACCTCAGCATACCAATCAAGCCTCGACCGTATCCTCGCGCAGCCGCCTGCACGCTCCACGCTCGCATTACGCGTGATAGCCTGGATCGTCCACGCAGAGAGGCGACTGAGGACGTCGGAGCTACTACAGGCCTTTGCTGTGGAAGATGACGGCGACGAGATTGACGAGGAAAACTTCACCTCCGTGCGCATGTTGCTGCAGGTCTGCGTTGGACTCATCGTCGTTAATGACGATACAACGATCGGCCTCGTCCATGCTACGGCGCATTCCTTCTTCGAGGAGACACTTCAACCGTTCTCAAATGCGCATGAAGATATGGCCAACACCTGTCTTCGCTTCCTCTGCTTGCGGAATCCTTTTGGTCACGGTCCTTGCAACGCTCTAACCGAGCTAGACGCCCGCATCCGTGACATGCCTTTCCTCGCATATGCAGCTTATCATTGGGGTCAGCACGCTCGTCGCGCCGAGCAACCACTTATGCCGCTGATACGCAAGCTCCTCGACGATGACAGCCTGCGAGCCAGCTCATTCCAGGTACTACAACACCGGAAACGCCTGGATCCGCAACTCGCTGAAGCCTCGTTTGCGGCGCTACCGACGGGCGCGGGCCCCCTTCATGTAGCGGCGTATTGGAATCTCAGGGAAACGGCGGAGCTGTACATAGACGGGGACAGTGTTTCTCAGGCTGATGCACAAGGCTGGACTCCGCTTCATTGGGCATGCTCTAAGGGAAGCGCCGCGGTTCGCGAGCTCCTACTCCGCCATGGAGCAGCCGTCAATGTGCAAGATTCGCATGGCTGGACGCCACTGTTCTGGGCCAGTTTCAGCGGCGACCGCGAAGCCCTCACCCGCTTACTAGCCTGTGGAGCCGACCACTTTGTCAAAGACATCTCGTCTTGGACTGCATTGCAGTGGGCGATATCGGGCGGGGGGCGAGGCGTCTCCGAGGTACTCCTCAATCATCACCGACGCGTGGTCGCCGAAGAAGCAAAAACACCTGCACTCGTTGCATCACTCTCTGTAGCAGAAGCACAGCGACGACATGCTATGCGCAGTGTAATGCCCGCTGATATTGCCGCTACTACAGGCGACGCTGGCCTGCTGGATGCGGTGCTCCAGGACGTCAACTCAGGTCACGCACCAAATCTTGGCTTCGACGAAGGATGGGAGCGGGGTCGCTTCGACCCCCCCATGTCGAATATCTGGCGCGCGATGACGAAGGCTGAGAATATCCACGGAGACGAATGGTACCTATCTGATCGATGGACCTCGCTAAACGGTATTAGCGTAGATGCGCGTGATTGGCGCTCGCGCTTGTTGCATGCCGCTATCCGCGACAACAAGCTACTCATCGTACAACTGTTACTTGAGCTTGGTGCCGATGCCAACTACATGGTCTTGAGCCGCACCGCCCTATACACCGCAGCGTTCCGCCGAGATCCCCGCTTCGTCGAGACTCTATTCGCCGCTGGCGCGGACCCCGCCCTGCACGACGACTACGGTCGTACAGCTCTGCACCAGGCCATCATCAATGGTTTCGATGAGACAGCAGGTGCACTCATTACTGGTGGTGCAGACGTCAACGCACGCGTGGAGTCTAGAGGGAATGGGTCAGGGAACTTGGATCGTGCTGGCACAACACCGCTGATACTTGCATGTGGCTTCCGATTCGTCGAACACCATGCTAAATTGCCTACGCGCATCGCACAGCTCCTCCTCGTTGCTGGCGCCGACATCACCGCTGTCGACAGCTCTGGATGTTCGGCCATACACTACGCCATCCAGGCGTGTGATCTGACGCTCGTCACAATGCTCCTTGAACACGGTGCGAAGATACCCGCTCCGGACCCCGACGGAGGCTGTGCCCTGCACACATTCGTAGAGGGTCGGAGTGAAGGCCAAAGCTTGGACGACCTACAGAGCCTCTTGGAGCTGCTCCTGGAGAATTTGCCGCCTGGCGCACATAGTATGGAGCTTCATAACACGAAAGGACATCGAAATCTGGAGCCAAATGGCGAGGTCGACTGTCCGCTTTCGTTAGCCCTCAAACACGGTAAATGGGACCTATTCGCCATGCTCCTGGAACGCGGGGCACTACTGCGTACGAATAGACCACTGGAGCCGTTTTTGCGGGCAGCAGTCCGGGATCTGAATGCGCCGGTGGTGCACTTTTTGCTTGATGAAGGAGCCAAGCCGGGTGGGGACGACGGTGCACCCAACATAGAAGATCTGTTGCAGAACGGCGATCCGCGCGATTATGCTACCTTCTGGGATTCCTTTACACGTATCTTGGACGACCTCATCAGTGCTGGCATCGACATCGACTTCGCTCCCCGGTACGCCATGCAGCCTGCTCTACTGGTTGCCGCTAAGACGCTCAATTTGCCCGACGTTGTGCAAGCCCTCCTCGATGCGGGTGCCAACCTCTACTTGACAAATGACGATGGTCTCGACGCCTTCCTCCTGTCAATGCTTCGCGGAAACTTCGACATTCTTCGTTGCCTACTCCAAAACACATCCAATTTTCCCCATCCTGATCCTGCTCATTGGACGCAACCGCTCGATTCCGCAGGTCTGGATCCCTCCCGGGATGCGGTCGCATACATCTGTGCCTGTCTTAAGCAGCACGGCATGCTGAGGCAGCGCACAAAATCAAGCAATATGACGCTGCTGCAGATCGCAGTAGAAGCCGGCAATGCGCGGGCCGTTAGCAATCTGATAGCTTGCGGGGCTGACGCGAATGAGGCGAACGCGAAGGGATGGAGGCCCTTGCACACAGCTATTTTCGACGGCCACGGAGCCGTTTTTGACGCGCTCCTTGCCGCGGGTGTGGACATCCACGCCGCTACACATCACTGGGAGAACTCGCGACGTAAGCCATCGGGTCTCTACGAGGGCGCCCTGTGGACTGGTCAGCCCTTGCACCTGGCATGTATGACGGGCAACGCACGCATTGCGGCTGAACTACTGGCGCGCGGAGCAGACGTGCACGCGAGCACTGGACGTGATCGATATCCGGGCCATGGGCCAACTGCGTTGCACATCACACTGGACACGGGGACTTTTTACGAGCAGGCTGGCCATCCGCTGGACCGCGGAAGGTTGGAAATCGCAAAAATGTTGGTCGAGCATGGGGCAGAGTTGCGGGGAGTCGTAGACCATCTCCGCCCCGACGACGTGCTGCGTTTCGAAGGCTTTGAGGACCTGTGGGACAAGCTGAGGTCGGGTGTTTCAAAAAAGGCAAATCGACTAGATGAGTGAATGAATAGCTTGCAATCATAGGATCCTTTTTTTTTTGGCATTCGCCATAAGTAGACGAAAAGTAGACAACCCTTCGACCCAAACTCGATATATACTGCATGTCAGAGTTTACAATCTAGTTTGGCTGACCTCGCTGACGCTGGCGTCACGGCCGACGTCAACTTCGTATCTGAATATTCGAATACTCAGCTGTGCAGCCCGCTCTACTGGTTGCTGCGCAGATGCTCTATCTGCCCGACGTTGTGCATGCGCCTCTCGATGTTGGCGCCAACCAGTCTAAGGGTGTTCCTATTCCTGACCGTATGGATACACTCGTTCGGCGCAAGTATCCTATATGGAGCCAGCCTGAAGTCGAATGCCATCTCCATCAACTGTGATTTTCAACTTTGAAGTTCAATTCTTGGTCGCGTAAATCGCCGCCGATTCGCCGGCCCGTGTTGGTTGCTCCTTCCACCACAACAATTTGGGCCCTGGCTCCACAATGCTGCTCCTCCGCATCTGGAGGTTTCCGTTTCAAATGCTCTATCGTGGACGATTCTGTCACACCAGTCTTCCAGTGGCCTCAAGAATCAAGAATCGACTCTGCCCCCTCAGCTGCGGACCACATACACGCAAACGCCGACCGGGAAGTTGGAACCTGTCGTCCCTGACTATTGAGGCTGCCTGCTCCATCCGCGTGCCAGTGCGCGCTGCAACCTGGGATCTGAAATCTCAACAGCAAGATTAAACATGTAGATTTGATTCTCCGTTGTTTTTTAGAAAAAATCCGAAGGCCGTGTAAGCTAGAGCGACCCAACAAAAACTTACGAGGCAAGTCATACAGAGACTGGGTCGTCCGGATCCGACGGCTGAGAGTTATGATTGAGCACATCCATCGAGTCTGCCTCCGGACTCGGAGAATCTGGTAGGGGAACGAGTTCTGGCTCCAGCACCTCCGATTCGTCGTCTGACTGTGTTCCGTCGTCCGACTGTGTGTCGTCGTCCGACTCCGATTCGTCGTCTGACTCCGAGTCGGGAATGGTGTCATCGACCTCCACACGAGCGTGTAGGCCCTCATCGGCGAATTCCATAAGGAACGTGGGGTGGACCGGTAGGAACTCGGGGTACAGCTTTGCCCGCTGCGCCATCATCACTTTGAAATTTCGGAGATCCGGATGTTCGCTGGTATACCTGTCGTGCCATTGTACGGCTTCGAGAGCAGGCGTGGCTGCAGGGCATCATTAGCAGGATTGAATGTTGGCCGTAGCAACATACTTTTGAAGATGCCTGTACGTTGTTTGCTGCTTTGAATAAATCCCAGGTGCAGAAGAGCATCTGCAATTTCCTGGCATCCCATCGTCGCGGGGGGAATGTAAGTGTCGAGCGGCAGGAGGGGGATCTTGCGCTTGCATCTGTGGTGCGCGCGCGCTTCAGAGAAGTCCACGATATAACAGGGTGCTTTTCCGTTGAGCCGATCGGCAAGAGTAAGACCGGGGGCGTGGATGTTTATGATCGCATGCCGGAAAGGATTGTCTGACCACATGCTACCATGCTCAAAGCCGTAGTCGTGCAGGGCCTCGTATGTCCGAGCGACGAGCAACCTAGAAAGAGGCATAAGTTCGCGGCGGCCGGGGCATGGAAGCGTCAGAGAACCTGTTGGCCCGTGTGTTCATGTTCGTATACGACAGCTCATTCCAGGAGACGCCGCATCCCTGGGTGATGCTGACAAAGATTTTACCCCCCCAGTCGCGTGTGTTCATAGTCCACATCCCGTAGTGGATTGGCACCAACCATCCCGCCACTTGCGAGTCGTTGAGCTCGGTGGAGTGGAACATGGCGTCTTTCACAAGCCTGCAAAAAGATCGGTACCTCTTGCTGTCCTGGTCGAAATCCTCGTCGATGTTCGCAATGAGCCGGAGGCAAAACCTCCGTCCATCGGGGCGGGAGGCCCGTGCGGTCGCATAGATGAGGTTCCACTCGCAGGAGTCCACGTCAGCGTCTATCCCCCAGGATTTAATCCAATCGAGCTCAAGTGCTTGTGCTTTTCTGTCACCCTCGCGGTTTGCAAAAACATTGCGGCCGCGAGGAACTGAAAGTAGGTCAATGTGGGCGGGGATGGGCTTGAATTCGAATTCGTCTGGGTGGTCGGGTGTGGGTGGTATCCTCCAACTTCTGGCAACGAAGACTCTTGGGTCCCCCTGGAAGTGGATGCGAATCTTTGTGGCCATAACTTGGAGCGGCCTGGCCGCCTCGTGGTCCTGTTTGCCTGACTCGTGCCAGCACTCAGGATCCGGAGTCTCAGGCTTGAGTGAGTGCTCAGGGCTGCACGTGATCGTTTCGCAAAGAGTCAACAACGAGTCCCGGGCCGAGACGCTCCGCGAAGACAACTTTGTCTTTCTTCCCAATTTCTTCCAAGTTTCTTCATCTCGCTGGCGAGCCGTCGTGTCCTCCGCACAGCGTCTTTCCGCCTTCGAAAGCTGTCTTGTTCTCACTTCGAGTCATCCGAACAATCGAGCACAACTGAAGGAACCACCGGTCTAGTGAATAACCACTGGTGCCAGCAGCGGCCCCGAATTGGACGAAACAAACGAGAATCGCGGACGCGCTCGCTCGGGACAGAATGCTGCAGAAGACAGTGATCAACGCCTGCACGTTAGATCGTACTAGATGCCGCAGTCAAGACGGTCACGCGCTCCTACTAGAATGTGGTCAGCGCAAATCGCACGCATCAAGGCCGCGCCAATTGCAAGAAGGGTGCGCGACAGGCGAGGCATGCAAGACTGCCAGGTATGACAACTCCCTTGGGGCGACAATTTGGTGGATCTCTTGATTGTTTGCGCGTGCACGCTAGATCGCGTACTTGACACCTGTGTTGTGGCGACTTGGCGACTCGGACTCGGTGGTCCTGGTGGATCCCTCATTTCAGGCGGTCGCAGGAGGCGCATCGCGCGCATCCCTAATTGCTTCAAGAACGCACGACTTTATTCGACCACTGGGTTCAATTTTTTGGTCCCGAACCTACCACCGGCCCAGCCAGGTTCAGTCCCGCTCTGAATCTCCCCCTCCTCCTCCTCAAGACCACTCAGAAATACAGCGTGCAGGCGGCTCGAGTTCCCCGCGCTCGCTGGCGCTCGGGGTCAACGTTCACCCACCCACCCTCTTTCCAAATTCCATCAATTTTGGGCCCGTGGCGGAAGGCGGGAGGGACGGGAGCAGGTCCCAGGATCGCCCGACGTGTTTCATATCCGGCAAGAAAATCAAAATCCACGCGTGCAGGCGGCCCAAGTTCCCTGGGCGCGCGCCGCGTGCTCGCTGACGAGGTTCGGGACTCGGAGTCAACGTTTAACCCTTTTTTCGCTTTCGATTCGGGCTCGTGGCGGGGCGGACTCGGAGGGCGGGAGCAGGATCAGGCTCGTGCGCCACGGTGTTTCGGATGCGACCCGGGATCGGACCCGGGCCGACTGGTATCTGGATCAATGTTGGACGTTGAACGTTGAACGTTGAAACACGGTCAGCGTTCAGCCCGGGGAAGGGAGCAGCAGGATTGCCATGCGACGCGTACGTGCAATTTTCGAACGCGATAGAACTGTGAACATCTCAACGCGCTGCGCCAGCGACGCCTATTCGACGACCGACTGCTGAACCTGCCTTCCTTTGTCCCGTTCGGCAGCCTCGTGTCGCAGAGCGCGGGGCCGGCTCCGATTCCGAGGCGGATACATACACCTGCCACGTCGGGCGTCGGAATCGAAAACAAACCGCGAGCAAAAACACAAACAAACCCGAAATCGAGAATAACTTGTTCGACTTCATTCTGCCAGACTTCGGGCTCAAATTTCAAAACTCGACCCCGCTGGATCCAATCCGATCCGAGCCTCAAGCCCAGGCAGCAGCAACCCGACGCCGACGCCCCCTCGCCCCTCGCCCCTCGCCCCCTACTGACCTAGTCAGGCTGCACACCACACCCGGCCACCGCCATCCCAACACCTGAGCGCAGCCCATCTGGTCACCGTCGATTTCGCGCACTGGTAACCGTGCTCGGTCAGTCTCGTCGGAACACGAAACTACAAAGACCTTTCTCAACACTCGAAAACTGCGATGCTGCCTGACCTTGCCTGACTTGCGAAGCGAACCAAAGATTCAAATCAGAAAATTGCTTGCACAGGCGACACGGACGTGAGCAACCGACCGACCGACGATGATTCGTCCCTCCTCGCATGTTTGATGTTGGGTATCTGTGCTCAGTGTTCTGGTTATAGCTGGGCGACCAGGGCATTGACACGGATGCCAGAAATTAGAATGCGGAGATGCGAAGCGTCGTTCCCGCGCCGCGGAGGTATTTTCTTCAAAGGAAGCGAAGGAAGGGAACGGGAAAGGTAGCAATGCCTAGAACGAGCTAGAGCGATGGTTCATCTGCATCCGGCGAAACGCCGCTCCGCGTCGAGGTCGACAGACGTATGGACGTTGGACGTTGGAGGTCGACATCGGATGGCTTCCATTGGCGTCGGGCGCCGGGCGTCGTGTGGTTCAATTGCAAGAGACATAAGTAGTGGATCTCAAGATGGGAACGTTGGTTCGGGTCCGAATCGTCCGATTGCGCGTCGGATGTCGAGTTGGATCTATCGTTTCCCCGCGGGGGGCTGGGCCGGGGGAAATGAACGCACGACGTGGCAGGCCGCAGGACAGGACGGCTCTGGACAAGACGAGAGCGAGACAAGCTTCAAGTTAGGATGACAGCTCCGGAGCCGGGTGTGCGCCTGGGCAGTGTCAGTGTCGGCGTCAAACGCCCGCGGAGCTATTACTGGGGGATTCCAGCCGGGCGCCGAATCTGGCTTCAACATGATCAGTAGAAGGGTTGGAGAACGTTGGAGGTTGGTCGTTGGACGGCTGGACGAGGCTTTGTGGGGTGCGGTGCATGATGAAGAAAGGCCGATCTTGATCGAGATGATGCGGATGCAGAGGACTGGCACTGTTGTTCGGGCCGGGTTTCATTTCCAACATACCTACAAGTACGGCGCTTGCTGTTGTGTTTCGACGAGTCGTGGCGCCTCGAGGTGCGAACGCCGGCGGGATCGATGCTTAGACGACCCCCGATTTCGCAGCCCTACGCCCTCGATACCATGACGGAAGAATCGAACCGGAGATTGATATGTTGGTTGAGTTGGTTCTGGATTCTGGAAGTCGAGCGCTCTGCGGTTCATTGAGTCTAGAGTGGAAGCAAAAGGCGCCCGAATGAAAGGCTAAGACGACCGAGGCCTGGGTTTCGATGCTTGTTAGTTGTGTCCCCTTTATCTGCGGGGCCCCGAGCGGTCAATCACACGCGGAGGGGACTGTTATCTACGCGGGGCGATTCACATGTCATCGGGGGAGATTTGCGTTCCTGCGCCGGGGTACTGTCCGGGGTCCACAGGGATCCGGGGTGTATACAATGGGTTCAATGGGGAGCCAAGGACAGTCAAGGGCGTCGAGGGGCTCGCCAGGGCGAGATCGGTCGACGGTCGGGGGAAGTCGGGTGGCCGGGCTATTCACATGTGCGGAGTTCGGGCCGGAGTCGATTATCTGGGATGCGGGGAACTGATGGGGGCGGGTCATCCCATCAACGCCTTTTGCTCCCTACCACCACCTCCGCCGCCATGGCTGCCCCGCCGCAGCCCGCCGCCCAGCCCCGCCCCTACAAGTGCCCGTACCCTCTCTGCGGCCGCGCCTTCAGCCGCCTCGAGCACCAGGTCCGCAGCGATCACCCCCGATACCGTAATCTCTTTCTCAATTTTTTCCCTTTTTTCCGCGCAGACAAGGCACATCCGCACGCACACCGGCGAGAAGCCCTTCGCCTGCACCTTCCCCACCTGCGAGAAGCGCTTCAGCCGCTCCGACGAGCTCACCCGCCACGCCCGCATCCACACCAACGACCCCGCCCCGCCGAAGAAGAAGGCCCGCAGCCGTGCAGGCAGCGACGACGAGGACTACGCCCGCCCCACCGACACCCGCCCCGACTCCCCCGCCCGCGACCGCGACCGCGACGTCGGCCGCCATCGGCTACCTACCACCCACGCCCCCGCCCACGCCGCCTTCACCACCCTCTCCAGCGTCGCCATGGACGAGCTCTACGCGCTCGAGCGCCAGGAGGCCCTGCGCCGCGCCGAGTACGAGGCCCGCCACGCCGCCGCCTTGCGTCGCGCCGAGGGCGAGGCCCCCGACCCCGTGCCCTTCCGCCTCCGCGAGGAGGCCCTCGCCCACGCCCACGCCCGCGAGCGCGAGCACGCGCTGGCCCACGCGCGCGACGGCCTCGGCCTCTACGACCGCGACCGCGAACGGGAGCGCGAACGCGAACGCGAACGCCCCGGCAAGGCGCACCGCCGCCTCAGCGGCCCCGCGTGGCAGATGACGCCCGCCTCGCGCGAGCCCGCCGCGCTCCCCTGCGCGCAACGCACCAGCCACTCGCGCTCCGCGGGGCACCTCGCGTACGCTGGCCCCAATTCCGGCGCCGGTGCGGGGTACTGCGACGCGGACGCGGACCGCCGCGCGAGCGCGAGCCCGCCGAGCGACGGCGAGCCGCTCACGATGCGCAGTTGGCACCCCACGCCGAGCACGTCGCCGTTCCTCGGCCCGCTGCGCACGCTCACGCTGCAGAGCCGCGCGCCGAGCCCGCCGCCGCTCGCGCTTGACTCGCCCCCCGTGCTTGCGCCTGGGAGCCCACGCGGGGGCGGCGGGGGGACGCCGCACCCGCAGCACCTCGCGCACAGCGTGCGTCTGGCGTTCGGCATGACGCCCATCCACGCGCACGGGCACCCGCCGCAGCAGCACGCGCTGGGCTCGCCGACGTACGCGGTGCCGTACCCGCCGTACCCGCGCACGACGTCGTGGCCGTCCTTCCCCTCTCTGCCCCTCCCGCTCGCCACTACCTCCACCTCCGCCTCCGCCTCCGCCTCAAACTCCGCAGCATCGACGCCCGCGAGCGCGTCGACGTCTGCGTCGGGGTCGGGGAGCGCGTGGAGCGGGTGGGGGAGCGGGAGCGGCGGGAGTGGGAGTGGGGGCGGCAGCGGGAGCGGGGGCGGGGCGAGCGCGGCGAGCAGCGTGCCCGGGAGCCGGAGCGGGAGCCCGCGGATCGTGCTCGCGCCGCTCAAAGTCGGGCTTGGGCTTGGGCTCGGGCTGGGGGGGCTGCATTCGCACCCGGGGTCGCCGGAGCGGGAGGAGGGGGAGCGGGAGAGCTGGGAGGGAAGGGGGAGGGGCAGGGGCAGGGGGGAGTGGGAAAATGAGAAGGGGCACGAGGGGAGGGAAGGGGGGAGGGAGCGGGAGAGGGAGAGGCCTGAGAGGGTGGAGCTGCCGGGGTTTAGTGCGTTTGAGGCGGCGGCGAAGGGTGGGGGGTATTGAGGCGCGCGGATGGATGGACGGACGGAAGACGCGCTGTGGACGCGCGGGATGGATGAATGGACGCACAAGACTAGACCAGACGCGCCGCGCACGACGCGGCGCGACGACACGCAACGACAAGACAAGACAAGACATATCTATGGAGCTATCTATTCGCCGGGCGTATACCTTAGACACACACACACACCACCACCACTTAGTTCTCAATTCCGACTCGACGCGACTTCGCGACGCGACTCGACCTCGAATCCGGCTCGACTCTCTCGTGGCACCCGACTTGACCTATGGCTAGACTTCTACGCCCGACGCGCTCAAGCTTCGGCTTCGGCCGTACCTCCTCACTGGCCTAGGCCGCCCTATTGAGCGCGCCTCTCCTCACCCTCTCCTCATTCACCGAAGCCACCGAACTCACCGAACTCACCCCACCCCGCTCCCCGCCGCACACTGTATCTGTATCACCACCCTACACTTTTACTTTCCTACATCTCCTACATCTCTTACATCTCCTCCATCTCATACATCTCTCTCTTACACTTTGACATCTCTTACATCTCTGCCTGCTGCCTGCTACATCACGATACATAGACATACCTCTACTCACCCACTACTCACCCATACTTACTCACTATTCACTGCATGCCGGGCATCCCATAGATTAGGCTACTACTAGGCTTAGGCTAGACCGAAGACTTAGACCGAGACTCGCATCGGAGCGCTTCGACGAATTCGCTTTGCTTTGGTACTTATAGATTTGGGGTTGCGTTTGGATTCGGGAGTTAAGGTTGCTGGGGTGACATGAACAGCCGCTCTGTTGGAATCTACGGGAATCTACGGTACTTGACGAGACTTGACAGCAGCTCTGGGCTGCGATCTGGGGTCGGGGCGGGGCAGGGCGGGGCAGGGTATCGGCGCAATGGCCCATGGGGAACGTGCATAATGATACAACATGCGAGACGTAGATACGGGGAGACAGCGCCGCGCGGGTGGGGTTGCCTTGCCATGGTTGCGCGCGTCTCGGACGACGGCAGCCCCGCGATATCGATGCAGCCCGCGATCATGCGGGGCGCGCGCCGCGCCGCGCCGGGGACCCGGGAGATAAGGATAAGGATGGAGGGATGGAACGATGCGGGGATGTGGGGATGTGAGAAAGAAGCGGACTTGGCGGGGCCTGGGGCGGGGGCTGTGCTGTGGGATGGGATGTGGCGCAGTGATGGGTATCGGTGGGTGATGTGATGGGAGCGGGCGCTTGGTCCGGGGTAGATTTTTGAGATCATTGATGGCGGGGAACGTGGGGCGGGTGTCGCGGGTGTCCGCCGCTAGGTGCCCCGCTATGCAGCCCGCGGTCATGCGGGGCGCGCGCGCGCCGCGGTCCGGGGAGATAAGCATGGAGGGATGGAACGATGGAAGGATGTGGGGATGTGGGGAAGAAGCGGACTCGGCGGGCGTGGGGCTGGCTGCGTGTGGAGGTGTGGGGGTGGGGCGGGGCTCTGCTGTGGGATGGGTGTGAATTAATGGAGGCGGACATGTGATGGGAGCGGGCGCTTGGACCGGGGTAGGTTATTGAAGCTTGAGGATTGATGTCGGGAACGCGGCAGCTGATGTCGTGGGCGTACACTGCTAGATACTGAGGGGGTAATTGATTCAGAGTGGAGTCAAGGGGAGTGGGATTGACTCGTCGACGAGCTGGGGCACCCCGAAGAAAGTTTTGGAATGAGGCAAATCGACATTGTGGAGGCCGAAGCCCGTCGGAGGCTGTCGGAGGCTGGAACGCGGGGGTCAGAGGTTCGGGAATCAGAACGCGGGTGGGTGTCAGCGGGTGTCAACGGGAGGCGCGGGGCGGGCGGGGCGTAAACGGGGCGGGCCGGGTCCGAGATCCGCTGCCAGCCCGACGCTGACCGCGGAGTCCAGACGGCGGTGCTATGTGTTCGAGGACGCGCGGTTTGAGAGAATTATTATTGGGGGATGATAGATGCGCCCGCCGTCGTCCGATTCGGCTTGCGACAGATTTAACTTGGGGAACAAGAACGACTCGGAGTAAATCTTGAGTATATCTGTATAAACAGTGGGCAGCCTTGCGACCCTGAGACTTGAGGGCCCCGGCAAGTTGCCACAAGGGAGTAGATATATATGGCCGTCTGGCTAGTTGTTTGTAAATTGAACTTGGCGCGGCCTTGACTCGGATGCGAGCGCTCGTTCGTGGAGCGTGTTCGTCTACGATCTATCGTGCACGCTCAAACAAATGGAGGGATCCACAAACTTGTCGCCACAAGAGAGTTCCGCAGTCTTGCATGCCTCGCCTGTCGCGCACCCTAGAAACTTGTTACAACTTTTGGCGCGCGAGCCGACGCTGGCTATATTCTAGTAGCGTCTCTTGATTGCGTCATCTACGATCTATCGTGCAGGCGCTAACCCTCGTCTGCAGCATGTTGTCGCGAGCGAGCGCGGTCCGCGGATGTTGTTTGTTTCGTCCAACTTGAACCGACAGTGGAAAGCAGTGGAAGCAAGGAAGGAATTTAAAGTTCACTCTGGACCACTGGTTCCTTCAGTTGTGCTCGATTGTTCGCATGACTCGAACCGGGAACAAGACGGCTTTCGAGAGGCAGGAAGACGAGTGTGATACGGGGGAAACGACGGCTCTGAGTCGCTGGCGAGAAGAAGAAACAAACACTCGTCCGAGTCGTCGCCGTTCGGAGCGTCTCGGCCCGGGCAGCCGGTTGATCTTTGCGAAACGATCACGTGCCCACCACACTGCTCGCGAGTCGCCAAGTCCACTCCTGTCCACTCACTGCAGCAGCACTCGGGCCCCTCCTTATGGCCAAAAAGATCCTCATCCACTTCCAGGGGCTCCCGAAAACTTTTGTTGCCAGAAGTTGGAAGATACCTCCCCCACCTGATCACCCAGACGGATTCGAATTCAAGCCCATCCCCGAGCATCCCCGCCAACATCAACACGATTATGGTTCCTCGCGGTCGCCCTGTCCTCATAAACCGCGAGGGTGACAGAAGATCCGCAGCACTTGATCTCGGGGACGTCAAGTCCTGGGGAGTAGACGAGGACCTGGACTCGAACCTCATCTATGCGAACGCACGGGCCCCCGACGGAACGAGGTTTTGCCTCCGGCTCATCCCGCACATCGACGGGGAAATGCCCGAGGACTGCAGCGCGTTCGAATCTTTTTGCAGGCTCCTGAAAGACGCCATGTTTCACTCCACCGAGCTCAACGACTCGAAAGTCGCAGGATTGTTGGTGCCGGTCCACTACGGGATGTGGACTATGTACACTGGTGACTGGGGGGGGGGTAAAGTCTTGCTCAGCATCACCCAGGGATGCGGCGTCTCCTGGAATGAGCTGTCGCATACGAAGCTGAACACATGGTGCAACAGGTATCTCTGACGCTTGCATGTGCCGCCCGCCGCGAACTTACGGATCCTTCCAGGTTGCTCGTCGCTCGTACATACGAGGCCCTGCACGACTATGGCTATGAGCATGGTGGCATGACGTCAAACTATCCTTTCCGGCATGCGATCATCGACATCCCCAGGTCTTACTCCTGCCGATTAGCTAAACGGCAAAGCTCCCTGTTATATCGTGGGCTTCTCTGAAGCGCGCGCGCACCACAGATGCCAGCGCAAGGTCCCTCTCTTGCCGCTCGACACTTATCTCCCCCCCTCGACGGTAGGATGCCAGGAAATTGCAGATGCTTTTCTGCAACTCGACTTTTTCCAAATCATAAAAAAGCGTACAGGCATTCTAAAATGTATGTCGCTAAGACCAAACCTCAATCCTGCTAATAAAGCTTTGTAGCCACACCTGCTCTCGAAGCCGTAGAATGGTACGACAGGTATTGCAGTGAATATCCGGATCTCAAACATTTCAAAGTGATGATGGCGCAGCGGGCAAGGTTGTACCCCAAGTTCCTACCAGTCCACCCTGCATTCCTCATGGAATTCGACGACGAGGGCTTGTATGCTCGTGTCGAGGTCACCACTCCTGACTCGAAGTTGGACGAAGAAACGGATCCGGACGACGAAACGGATTCGGACGAAGTAACGGAGGTGCTGGAGCCAGAGCTCGTCCCCCATCCCGATTCTGCGAGTCCGAGGATAAACTCGATGGATCTGCTCATCGTCCGTGGCACCACGCCCTGCGACGATGCTCCTCCAGAGGAAACTGCAGGAGAGGGACTCCCGCAAGAGTCAGGGCTGCCCGACGCGCCTGATGCGCCCGACGGCGATGATGGGTCACAAATCCACGACGAGGAGGGTGATACATCTGACTGGGTACTATGTCGCGCCCCAGAATACTTATAGCTGTTTTGCTCACTATGTTCCTGACCAGGTTCACTTCAGCGAAGCACGGCAGATCCATCTTAAGAGTTGTCTCGGTGAAATCATGGATTTGATGGACGACCCTCGCGGCGTGCATCCGAAACTGGCCCGAAAATTAGAGAGTGTGTGCGGGCAGGTGGAGAAAGTTGCGGGGGACATGTGCAGAGACAAGAGATGGCGGAAGAACCCCCGCACTTGGAAGGATACCAACGAGAAAACGATGTTTACCGACTGACACGCGTATAAGGTGAGCCGAGTGATTAATAGTGGTTTGAGATTGGCTGTGCTGCGGGAATGGGAGCGTGCGCTTGAACCGGGGTAGATTTTTGGAGGTGATTGATGTCGAGGAAAGCCTGGTGGGTGTCAACGGGTGCCGATGGGACATGGGGCGGGCGCCGGGGGTTGACGACGCGGAGTCCGGATGGCGGAGCTATCTGTTGAAGAGCGCAAGGCTTTAACATTGAGACAGCGCGAGAGATCGTCCGAGTCGCGACTCGCCGACGCCTTGCGGCGACTTCAAGCAAGCTCAACAAGGGAACAAGAACGACTCGGAGAAGAGCTATAATACTATATAGCAGCTAGGCTCGATTCACCCTCTATAGAGCACAAGGGATATCGACCGAGATAGAGGGGCCAAAAGCCTTCATCTGTGGCACTGCTCGATGGTTTTGCGTCGTCTGCAAGTGATTCATCCTCATCACCGAGGAAGTCGCCGCCCGGGTCAAGCACGGCAAAGTCTAAGCGGCGTGCGTGAACAACTGGTGGTGGATATTAGTGATGAGGTGGGGGTGGCCGCCGATTCTAATATGAGTCGAAGGGTTGTTTACTTTCCGTCTATTGCGAATGTAAAGAATGAATACTGAAATTGCAAGCTATTCATCCATTAATCTAGTCAATTTGCCTTCTCCGAAACACCCAACCTCAGCTTGTCCCACACGTCCTCAAAGCCTTCGAAACGCAGCACGTGGTCGGGACGGAGATGGTCCACGACTCCCCGCACCTCTGCCCCACGCTCAACCAACATTTTTGCGATTTCCAACCTTCCGCGGTCCAACGAATGGCCAGCCTGACCGTAAAAAGTCCCCGTGTCCAATGTGATGTGCAACGCAGTTGGCCCATGGCCCGGATATTGATCACGTCCAGTGCTCGCGTGTACGTCTGCTCCGCGCGCCAGTAGTTCAGCCACAATGCGTGCGTTGCCCGTCATACATGCCAGGTGCAAGGGCTGACCAGCCCACAGTTCCCCTAGGTAGATACCGGATGGCTTATGGTGCGAGTCCTCCCACTGTTCCGTAGCAGCATGGATATCCACATCCGCGGCAAGGAGCGCGTCAATAACGGCTCCGTGGCCGTCGAAGATAGCTGTGTGTAAGGGCCTCCAACCCTTCGCGTTCGCCTCATTCGCGTCAGCCCCGCAAGCTATCAGATTGCTAACGGCCCGCGCATTGCCGGCTTCCACTGCGATCTGCAGCAGCGTCTTATTGCTTGATTTTGTGCGCTGCTTCAGCATGCCGTGCTGCTTGAGGCAGGCACAGATGTACGCGACCGCATCCCGGGAGGGATCTAGATCGGCGGAATCGAGTGGTTGCGTCCAATGAGCGGCATTAGGATGGGGAAATTTGGATGTGTTTTGGAGTAGGCAACGAAGAACATCAAAGTTTCCGCGAAGCATTGACAGGAGGAAGGCGTCGAGACCATCGACATTTGTCAAGTAGAGGTTGGCACCGGCATCGAGGAGGGCTTGCACAACGTCGGGCAAATTGAGTGTCTTAGCGGCAACCAGGAGAGCAGGCTGCATGGCGTACCGGGGAGCGAAGTCGATGTCGATACCAGCGTTGATGAGGTCACCCAAGATACGTGTAAAGGAATCCCAGACGGTAGCATAATAGAGCGGATCGCTCCTCCACAACAAATCTTCTATGTTGGGTGCACCGTCGTCTCCACCCGGCTTGGCTCCTTCATCAAGCAAAAATTGCACCACCGGCGCATTCATATCCCGGACTGCTGCCCGCAGAAACGGCTCCAGTGGTTTGTTCGTCCGCAGTAGCGCCCCGCGTTCCAGTAGCATTGTGAACAGATCCCATTTACCGTGTTTGAGGGCTAACGAGAGCGGGCAGTCGATCTCGCCATTTGGCTCTGTATTTCGCCGTCCTTTCACGTTATGACGTTCCATACTATGTGCGCCAGGCGGCAAATTCTCCAGGAGCAGATCTAAGAGGCTCTGCAGGTCGTCCAAGTTTTGGCCATGACTCCGACCCTCTACGAGTGTATGGATGGCACAGCCCCCGTCGGGGTCCGAAGGAGGTATCTTCGCCCCTTGTTCAAGGAGCATTGTGACCAGCGTCAGATCGCACGCCTGAATGGCGTAATGTATGGCCGAACGTCCAGTGCAATCAAGAGCGGTGATGTCAGCGCCAGCGGCGAGAAGGACCTGCACGAGGCGCGTCGAGAACGCAGACTGGCTTGGGGTGATGCGAAAGCCGCACGCAAATATCAGCGAGGTTGCGCCATCGAGGTCCGTCTTCCTTGAGGAATAGGATCTTCGCTGCCTCCCATCCTCTGTAGCTGCCACGCGTGCGTTGACATCTGCACCACCGGTAATGAGGGCAGCTGCTGTCTCCTCAGAGCCATTGAGGATGGCCTGGTGCAGGGCTGTATGGCCGTAGTCGTCGTACAGGTTGGGATCGGCGCCGGCGGCGAGGAGAGTCTCAACGAAGCGGGGATTTCGACGGAACGCCGCGGTGTACAGGGTGGTGCGGCCACTGAGCGTGTAGTTGGCATCGGCGCCAAGTTCGAGTAGCAGCTGCACTATGAGTAGCTTGTTGTCGCGGATAGCAGCATGCATAAGGCGTGACCGCCACTCGCGCACATCTGGGTCACCGCTCTTTGAACTCGTTACGTCGGGTATGTACACTTCTTGTCCGTGATACGATTCTGACTTGGTCATCATGCGCCAAATATTGGGCATGGTTGGGTCAAAGCGGCCCCGCTTCCACGCTTCGTTGAAGCCGGAATTCGCTGCACTGCCTGAGCTGACAGCCTCCAGTAATAAGTCCAGGAGACTAGCGTTGCCTGTCTCGGCCGCAATCTCCGCCGGTACCATGCTGGCCACATTGAGGGATTGAGCTTGCCGTGCGTCCGCGACGCCGAGCGAAGCAACGGGTGCGGGAGGTTTCTTGACATCCTCCACGAGGAAGCGCTTGTGGTGAATTAGCAGCGCTTCGACGACATCCCGCTTTCCACAGAATACGGCCCACTGCAACGCGGTCCAAGACGAGATGTCTTTGATCAGGTGGTCAGCTCCACAGGCTAACAAGCGGGTGAGGGCTTCACAGTCGCCGCTGAAACTGGCCCAGAACAGTGGTGTCCAGCCACGCGAATCTTGCACATTGACGGCTGCTCCATCGCGGAGTAGGAGCTCACGAACCGCGGCGCTTCCCTTGGAGCACGCCCAATGAAGCGGAGTCCAACCTTGCGCATCCGCCTGAGAAATGCTGTCCCCGTCCATGTACAGCTCCGCCGTTTCCTTGAGATTCCAATACGCCGCTACATGAAGGGGGGCCACGCCCGTCGGTAGCGCCGCAAACGAGGCTTCAGCGAGTTGCGGATCCGGACGTTTACGGTGTTGTAGGACCTGGAATGAGCTGGCTCGCAGGCTGTTGTCGTCGAGGAGCTTGCGTATCAGCGGAATAAGTGGTTGCTCGACGCGACGAGCGTGCTGACCCCAATGATACGCTGCATATGCGAGGAAAGGCATGTCGCAGATGCGGGCGTCTAGCTCGGTCAGAGTGTCGCAAGGACCGTGACCGAAAGGATTCTGCAGGCAGAGGAAGCGAAGACAGGTGTTGGCCATGTCTTCATGCGCATTCAGGAACGGCTGGAGCTTGTCCTCGAAAAAGGAATGCGCCGTAGCATGGACGAGACCGATCGTGGTATCGTCATTGACGACGACGAGCCCAACACAGACCTGCAGCAACATGCTCAGGGAAGTGATGTTTTGCTCGTCAACCTCGTTGCCGTCGTGATCGACAGCAAAGGCCTGTAGTAGCTCCGACGTCCTCAGTCGCCTCTCTGCGTGGACGATCCATGCTATCACGCGTAATGCGAGCGCGGAGCGTGCAGGCGGCTGCGCGAGGATACGGTCGAGGCTTGATTGGTATGCTGAGGTCAGATCGGACGGTAGCCCGGCTAGAGACTCGCGAATCTGTTCCATCGTCGTCAATGCCATGAGGTGGCTCATGAGCAACCGGGCAAGCAGGAATCTACCGAGTTCATCAGAGAGAAATAGTGGCTGGTATGATCAATACTAACATTCCACCAGCCCGGTCAATGACCGCATCGACGATGCTGCTGGCCCCGGCGATATGAGCCAAGTCGCTTGCCCGCAACTCGCTCTCGACGAACAACTTCAAATCGTCACGGCTAGCCTCGAGTTCGACGTGATGTGCTGCAGACGCGAGAACGTGCTCGATGTCCGGAATTGGTCGACTCGTCGCGAAGACGTAGCAGCCGGCGTGGACCAAGTCGCTGAGGATCGGAAGCAGGATACTGCGGTCCTCAAGCTCATCCAGCGCGTCCAGCACAACGTATATTCCTCCGCGCTGCAGTTTGCACATCTCAATGAATGAGGACATGAGATCTTTGAACCTGGGCGGCATGCCGGAGCGCTCGCGGCACTGCTTCAAGATGGCAACGTGGTCATCGTTGCCGTCCATCAGCATCTGGCGCATAAGACTTTGCAGGACGAGTGTCGACGTTTGATGCTTGCCCGCAGCGAAATCGCAAAAGTAGTGCAAGGTAGTGGAGCTGGAAAGATCTTGGAGGACGATCGACCTATCGAGGTCGATAAGAGTCTTGCTTCGAGAGGGACATCACCTACGATAGTATCGATTTACCGACTCCGGCTGCGTCTAGTCAGGGACGTGATTCACGGGTGATAACCATAATTCGTACGTTTTCCGCGGCACCACAAAATGGAGGGCTCGCTCGAGCGCCAACGAAGGTATGCATCCGACTCGAGGAACCACTTGCCCGTTCCTGTGCAAGCGCTTGGAATCGGCGGTGCGTGGCGAGGAGAATCTGGCGGTTGGAGCCACTCCAGCAGCTGACTCCTTTCTCTCTCTGTTTAGCGATGAGAGTCGCAAGAGTTTGATATGAGTCGAGGAAACTTACCGCGGGTTAAGAGGTCGAGTTTCTCATACGACGCTCTAGAGACGGCCCTTTAGAAATATTTAGTCAAGTAGATGGAGAGAATGACGGTCAGAGCCCTCACAGAATGCTTGCCGACACATATTCGGAAAAGATATTGCGGAAGTGGTGGAGTGTCTCGATTTCCTTCTTCATTTGAGGCTCCTCGAACGACCAGACGAGCGCCGACTTAAGACGCGCGGAGCCACGCTCCTCGGTCGCCCCGCTCCCTTCCAGATTTTTCCGCAGCAGCTGTAAATGCTTGTGGCAGTTGTCGAGGACCTCGGAAGAGAGCAGCGCAGGTCGGGGGGAAACCACGCCAAGCCGTTCTGCATCAAGGGTGGCCTCTTGAGCGTGGTCCAGCGCGTCCTTCAAGGCGGACAGCTCGGTGAGATACCGCCCGCGCGTCCGTTTCGCATCACGGTTATCGGAGAGATAATTATAGCTGAGCTTGACGACTTGGTCCGCGAGGGTGAAAAGTCCAGCTACGCCAGACATGAATTCAACCATCTCAGCCATGTTCGAAGAGCGTGCGCGGTAGGGGCGGTTGAATGTGTAGGCACTGACTCACACCGATGATGAGGACCGCTTATGGATTCTGCGACGAATTATGCTTGCAGAGTGCTGTGTAGTAAATGTACACAGCCGCGGATGTTTGATGGAAGGGCAATATGAGGGGGTGTTGGGATTGCCCATCGTTAGCAAACAAGCTGATTTGCCTCGCGTCGCGTCACGACTCTCGAGTCGTGTCTCGCGTCCTTTCACTGATTTCTCTTTGTTCCTCTCGCATATATATAGAGCCTGCGAGCCGCAGTGAGACCCATCCGCGTCTCACACTGCGCTCGCAGGTAAGCCTCGTAATCTTCCTCTATCCATTCCGCGTCTCACACTGCGCTCGCAGTACCTACTAGATACCTTGTCGTCGCACACGATAAATTGTCTCTCCATTGCTCGAAGTCGTCGGACTATCGAGCTCTTTCATCACGGCTTCTACCGCACGCCTAAGACCCCGCAACGCCAACGGGCACGCGATAACCACCCCGTCCCCGGGCCCACCCCTCCACACCGCGCGACGCGCACTCGAACGTGCTCAGCCCCGCTCTTCGGCGCCGTCAGCACGCTCAGAGTCCCCGTCCCCGCTCGAGAACCTCGAGCATCCTGAAGAGGCCGCCCAAGTCATTCCCTCCTCCACGCCAACCATGACCAATGAGGCCGGTGCCAGCAACGCCAACACCACCAACTCCTCATTGTCGCCGGCATTGACAATTGAGGAGCAACTCATCAACCTCAATGGGCAATTCGCGATGATGCAAACGCTGATGTCGCGCATGCCCGACCCCAACATGCTGAACATGCTCATCACCGCCCTCACAAAGGCTCAAGCCCCGCCCGTCGTCGCGCCGCCGATCCAGCCGGTGCTCCAGGCCAGTGGCGCACCCGTCTTGATTGTGCCGCCGCCGGTCCAGACTTTCACGCCGCCGATTGCTCCCGTCAACTCTGCTGCAGGTGCGTCGCCTTCGCTCCGCGCCCTCTTCCCCGACATCGAGTCGGCATGCATCACCGCCGTCATCACCCATGAATTACGTGCCGCGGACCTCTACAAGTTGGACCCCCGCCTCAACGACTCGGACCCCACGTATAACCTCACCGCATCGGGCGCATTCGAGATGAATGTGTCGAAACACAAGGCCTACAAAACCCTCAACTCCGTTCTCCTGCCCCTTAACACCTACTTCAGCATCCTTACCGTCCACACCAAAGGCTCCCTCGCTGCCTACTTCGCTCGACACACCGCTCATCTCGTAACCCTCGCATCGGAATATGAGTGGGCAGCGGTTCTCGAGTACCACACCATTTTCTTCAACCGCCGACGGGGGGACATGTTGGAGGGATCCTACACACAGTGGGGTGAGCCCGACCTCGCGTTGCTTGCGCAGAGCGTCTTCCCGCACCGGAAGCAGATCTCCACTGGGTCGTCCTTGAAGGGACCAGGGAAGCGGACCAACGGCACCGGCACCAGTACCGCTGGGGATACGTGCCGCAACTACAACTTTGGCAGGTGTGAGAGTCCGTGCGCCTGGAAACGCATGCATGTCTGCTCCTCCCCCGGCTGCGGGAAGGACCACCCGTTGACCCAACACCCCAAATAGGGCTCCGGCCGGACGAGTAGCTCGTCCTCGTCACCATCGCTATCTCGTCACGGCCCACCCGCCGACGAACCCGTCTATTCCGGCTCCCTCGCAACGGCCCTACCACCACTACCATATGCGAGCTCCTTCCCTGAGCGCGCCCTTCCTCCCATCCGCCCTAATACCGACACACGGGTCAACACGGCCCCTGTCGACGCTCCACTATCACCGACCGTATCTTCCGTTCTAAACGAAGATGCATGGACTTACTACCTACGCGACTATCCCGACAGAAAATTTGTATCCTCTTTAATCCATATTATTCGGCACGGTGCAAATTTGGGATTCACGGGTGATAAGACCTCCTCGCAAACCTGCACGAACTTGAAGTCCGCCTTCGCTTCGCCAGCAGTAACCAGTGCTCTGTCCGCAGACATTACCGCGCAAGTCGCCAACGGGCGTACGGCCGGTCCCTTCTCTGAACCCCCGTTCGGAAACTTCCGCTGCTCTCCGCTTGGGGCAGCGACGCGTAAACGCTCCTCGAAGGTCCGGCGCATCCACCACCTCTCGTGGCCACGGCAGGGATCTGTCAACGATGGCATCCCGGACTCGGAGGCGTCCATCCGGTATGACATGATCGACCGCGCTATCAGCGACATCGTTGCAGCCGGTCGCGGCTCCCTCCTCGTCAAACTGGACCTTGAGTCCGCCTTCAGACACATCCCCGTGCGACGCGCAGACTGGCACCTCCTCGGCTTCACGTGGGAGCACTCGTTCTACTACGACGTCGTTCTCGGATTTGGCTGCCGCTCCGCACCATATATTTTCAACCTCTTTGCTGAGGCGCTGCACTGGATCTTGCAACGCAACCTCCCTGCATCAATACGGCATTACCTTGATGATTTCCTGAACATCTTCGCCCCCAACGTGCCTCGCGATCGCGTCCAACATGCTCTGGAATGGACTCTAGCTCTCGGCCATCAGCTAGGGCTCCATTTCCAGCCGCTCAAGGTGCTCGGACCCGAGACAGCCCTCGATTTCCTGGGAATCGAGCTCGACACCGACCAGATGGAGGCCCGCCTCCCTGAAGAGAAGCTCACTTACCTTAAGGAGCTCCTCGCTGAGTGGTCACTTCGCACACATGCCCAGCTTCGTGATGTCCAGGAACTCACCGGCTTCCTCCAGTTTGCATCGCAGGTCATCGCCACCTCGCGCGCCTTCCTGCGCGGGCTCTACGACTTCGAAACGGAGTTCAGCGGCCCCTTCTCTCGCCGCCGCATCTCCAAAGCCGCGCGCCGCGACATCGCGTGGTGGTCCGCATTCGCGATGGAGTGGAATGGAATCCGGTTCCTTTCACCTCACCGCACCACCGTTCACATTTACACCGATGCGAGCGGCACGAAGGGCCTCGGAGGCCACTTCCAGTCTAGCTGGTTTGCGGTTCGCTGTCCGCATCGCCACCGAGCACACCACATTCAGGTCAAGGAGATGCTGGCTGTGGTCCACGCCATCCTCTGCTGGGGTGAACGGCTCTCCGGCCTTCATGTTGTCTTCCACGTCGACAACGAAGCCGTACACAACGGCATTACCAACTTCTCGATCCGGTCCACGCCCACCATGGAGCTCCTCCGCCAATTCCTCGCTCTTGCATGCCGGCTCGATTTCACTTTTTCTTCTGTTTGGTTATCATCTAAAGAGAACGCGATCGCTGACGCTGCTTCCCGCTTTTCCTTCACACGCATGTTCGAACTTGCCCCGTACCTTGACCTGCAGCCGTCCTCGAAGCTCCTCCGGATTGGTGGTACGAGCAGTACCCCATGTGGCCCAAGACCGTCTCATTTTACCTTTGGCATGGGCTCGCGTCGTCCACCCGCCGGACGTACTCCACCGGACAACGGTCCTTTATCAACTTCACCCGGCTTCACAGCCTTTACAATCCCGATGGTGCCGTCCTCCCCGCAACACAACCCGCCATCATGTGCTGGGTCGCCAGCCTCGGAGGCAAAGTGCAACCCAAAACCATTAAGGCATACCTCTCCGCCGTTCGCTCCCTCCATGTCGATGCTGATCTCCCATTCTCCATTTGCGAGTCCCCCGTTGTGCAGCGCCTCATTCGCGGCATCAAGCGCTTCCACGGCGAAAAAGACCGAAAGCCCGTCCAGCCCATCACCCGCTCCATTCTGCTCGCTCTACTCGCCCAGCTCAAACCAGGGGTCATTCCGGGTCATACCACCCTCTACGCTGCCTACTGCCTCGCATACGCCGGCCTGCTTCGCTCCGGCGAAATCACCGTCGGGTCAGGGAAAGACGCATCACTTAACCTCACACACGGTGCAGTCCAGTTCTTCCCCGATTTCGAAAACTGCACGCACATCACCCTCACGCTTCCCGGCTCCAAGAACGACCCGTTCCGCAAGGGCATCACCATCACCATGGCCGCCGCGCCCGGACAAGCATCTTGTCCCGTCGCCGCTGTCAAGCATCTCTTCAGGGAGATGCCGCGCGCAAGCAACGCTGCCCTATTCGAAGGCACCGATGGCAAGCCTCTTCACTACAAGGCTTTCGTCAGTGGCCTCAGAGAAGCTCTCGAGGCCGCCGGGCTCAACCCCGCTGGCTTCGCCGGTCACAGTTTCCGTCGCGGTGCCGCTTCCGAAGCTGCTGCCGCCGGATACAACGACTATGAAATCCAGCTGCTAGGCCGCTGGCGCTCGGACTCCTACAAACTCTACATCGAAAACCCCATCTCTAGAATCCTATATCTATCACAACAACTCCACATGGCTCATCCCCACTCCGTCCCTTTCGAGCCTCCGGCCCTTCGCGACTTCACACCATTGGCTTGAGTCTGATCCATGATCAGCTCGGGCGCTTTAGGACCCAAATATACATTTGTTCCCAAACTCACCTCTCGTTCCTTCCCTCTCCACTTTGGATCTCGCGTCGGAGGCTAATGGAAGGGCAATATGAGGGGGTGTTGGGATTGCCCATCGTTAGCAAACAAGCTGATTTGCCTCGCGTCGCGTCACGACTCTCGAGTCGTGTCTCGCGTCCTTTCACTGATTTCTCTTTGTTCCTCTCGCATATATATAGAGCCTGCGAGCCGCAGTGAGACCCATCCGCGTCTCACACTGCGCTCGCAGGTAAGCCTCGTAATCTTCCTCTATCCATTCCGCGTCTCACACTGCGCTCGCAGTACCTACTAGATACCTTGTCGTCGCACACGATAAATTGTCCCCACCCGCCATCCCTATTCCATTTTCTTTCCATTCTACATATATCTACTTACTCTACTGTCCCTCGTAGCTAGGCTTGAGTCTGATCCATGATCAGCTCGGGCGCTTTAGGACCCAAATATACATTTGTTCCCAAACTCACCTCTCGTTCCTTCCCTCTCCACTTTGGATCTCGCGTCGGAGGCTAACGAGGCGAGGGCGCGCCAAGGCCTCCGATGGCTGCCATTGAAATGTGCTGGAAGCAGTGTCGCTAACACCAGGATCGTTTGGCTGACCTGCCGAAGGTTGCGGATACAACGTTTGGTGCATGAGAGGAAAATGCGCTTACGATTTAATTGAGCGACCAAAAGTTAAGGGATGTCCGCTGCTCCTTCTACTAGTAGTACTGGGCTATTTTACGATACGGATGAATATTGAAGGACTGGAAGCATTGCAATTGACACGCGAAGCATCTGCACCAGAAAAAATGACACTGGGTGGAGACTTGGAATAATGATTTGTCCATGACCTGCTTGTTGGTCCCCCCATGATGGCAGCACGTCAGAGCGCGTTTCTGCAAAACCCTAGCGGGCTTAAGTACCACGCATTCAGCATAGACAGTCCCTTCGAGTCCCTAGAATGGTACTTCCTTGCGTCTAGTATCACGTAGTCGAGCCGCAGACGCAGCGCACCTTCCGTCGTCCCACCGCTTGACCTCCAGGCCGAGCGCGCGATCCACCGTGCGCCCAAAGTCGACGACGGCAGGAATCAGAGGGTTTACCGAGTTCATACGCGCGACAATGAACTCCGCGAGCGTGTCGTCCCAAAAGAAGGCACAGCTCGGAAGGATATCGAAATCGCAAGTACTTAGTAGTGACTACAGCTCGCCGCCACTCACTCTTTCCCGAATCCCTATGGCCACAACAATCCGCATCCATATCCAGGGGCTCTCGAAAACCTTTGTTGCCAGAAGCTGGAGGATACCCCCCCAACCCGACCACCCAGACGCATTCGAATTTGAGCCCATCCCCGCCAACATCAACACGATTACAATTCCTCGTGGTCGCTCTGTCTTTATAAACCGCCAGGGTGACCGAAGATCCGCAGCACTTGATCTCGAGGACGTCAAATCCTGGGGAATAGACGAGGACCTGGACTCGAACCTCATCTATGCGAACGCACGGGCCTCCGACGGAACGAGGTTTTGCCTCCGGTTCGTTGTGAACCTCGACGAAGTAATGCGCGACCGTTCCAACACATACCAGTCTCTTTCCGGGCTCATGCAGGACGCCATATTCCACTCCACCGAGCTTAAAGACTCGAAGGTGGCAGGAATGGTGCCGATCCACTACGGGATGTGGACTATGGGCACTGGCGACTGGGGGGGTAAAGTCTTGCTCAGCATCACCCAAGGATGCGGCGTCTCCTGGAATGAGCTGTCGCATACGAAGCTGAACACATGGCGCAACAAGTATCTCTGACGCTCGCATGTGCCGCCCGCCGCGAACTTACGCCTCCTTCCAGGTTGCTCGTCGCTCGTACATTCGAGGCCCTGCACGACTACGGCTATGAGCATGGTGGCATGAGCGCAAACGGCCCTTTCCGGCATGCGATCATCGACATTCATGCTCCCGGTCTTACTCCTGCCGATCTAGCAAATGGCAAAGCGCCCTGTTATATTGTGGGCTTCTCTGAAGCGCGCGCGCACCACAGATGCAAGCGCAAGGTCCCCCTCCTGCCGCTTGACACGTATCTCCCTCCCGCGACGGTGGGATGCTTGGAGATTGCGCATGCTCTACTGCAACTGGAATTTGTTCGGAACACTGGAAAAAGTTTGTCGCTACACTCAGGATTCAATCCCGCTAATGAAGCTCTGTAGCCACGCTTGCTCTCGAAGCCGTAGAATGGCACGACAGGTATTGCAGCGAATATCCGGATCTCAAACATTTTAAAGTGATGATGGCGCAGCGGGCAAGGCTGTACCCCAAGTTCTTACCGGTCCACCCCACATTCCTTATGGAATTCGCCGATGGGGGCTTGTATGCTCGTGTCGAGGTCACCACGCCTGACTCGAAGTTGGACGACGAAACGGATTCCGACGACGAAACGGATTCGAGCGACGAAACGGATTCGGTGCCGGAACCAGACCTCGACGACTCTCATCCTGATTCTGCGAGCCCGAAGATAGACTCGATGGATGCGCCAATTCCTGTCGTTCCGCGGTCGGGTCCCAATGACCCGGTCTCTGCCTGACTTGCCTCGTATGTGATTGTCCCCGTCAGCTCACACTCGCTATACTGACGCCGGTCTGGCAGATTCCAATCAGATTCTCACTTTACATTTATTACTACAAGCATCATCGCTCTGCGCGCCGCACCCTGTGCTGTTCATCTGTATGGCGATCCGTCCAGTCGATGCAATATCGCAGCAAGAGCGACGACGCCTGTCCGTGTAAAGTCCGCATGATCTCTCACTCCCGGACGGTGACAACAAAAGGCTGCGCGTGGGTTGGACGAAGTGTCGGAAGAACGAAGTGGCGAAGTTCAAGTACCAAACTCGATGCAATTAGATCACGCATCTAGGTACACTGTCCGCTTGTTCCTCAATAGGACCACTGCGGCATTAATCCTTGTCATCCCCTGCTCCGGGGCCGCCACGGTAGTACGCAGTTACGCTAGAATTAGTGCGACCAAGTCATGGAAGACAATATATGTTGGTCTATTTAACTGCGACGTTTCAGATTACTTTGATACTGTCGCTACGCCCACTGTACGAGACTTCTTTCTCCTCAACGTCGGTGGCACCTGGCCAGCGACGATATGGCACTCGCTGAAATTACTCGTGCTGATGCTGGAGCAGGGGAACAGAAACTGGCCATGATGCGCTCGCGGGCGAGGCGCGGAGAGGGGCCCACATCCGTTTTCGGCGACGAGATCAACAATGCGCACACGCATGTCAGTGTCGGTGGCGAACGGCGTGGCGGGAGAGCTCAAGTCCGAGGCGGTGCTGACGCTTGGCGCGTACGAGTCGGAGGTGGCGAGCGAAGGGCAGGAGGAGGAAGTAGAGGGATCAGAGCCGAAAGAACCCGAGGATGACGATGAAAAGCAAGAGCGGAGAATTAGAGGAGCCAACTTCATGGGCTGCGGGACGTGGAGCATAATGTTATTGTGGAACGCGACAATCGGGGTGAGTTTAGGGTACTCGAGCTCGCGAGTGGAAAATGCAGGAGCGGCGACTACGCATTTGGGTGATAGGGCGGGCGATACGGAAAAGTGTAGCCGCGGAACTTGCGGCGGTGGCGATGTTGGCACAGCGGATGGTGTTTCCTCGAGCGAAAACAAGTCTATTCCGTCTACGGCCTGGCGGAACTCTTCCAACGTCGGGCGTCGCAGTGGGTTCATGTGGAAGCACCGCTGAAGTAGCGCGTTGGCCGGACGGGTGATTTTGAGTGTCCTAAGAAGGTAGTCGTTCTCGCTCCGGAACCCCCTGAAACCGGCATCGGACAATTCTGCGCTGAGCCACGGATGGCGTCCAGATATCATATTCGTGAAGATGATGCTGATCGCCCAGAGATCGCTGTGACGCGATGAGTAGCACCCATTGGTGTACGCTCGATCGATGGATTCTAAAAACGAAATGAGGCACAAGCTTGGGTCGGAAGGATGAAGCACGGACCAGGGCTCATATATATACGGCTTCCGCACCCAAACTGCCTCGAAACTCCGATTTGGGTAGCGAGTCCAAAGTCGGCCAGCCGAATATCCGTACCAGCGGAGTTGCAGAGGATGTTTTCCGGTTTGATGTCTCTGTGATAGACGCTATTCCTGTGGCAAAACTCGACCGCGTCGAGGAGCTCCCCAATCACCGTCTTGATGAGGTGGGGGTTCTCGCTGAAGCATCGACGTCCAACGAGCGCATCGAAGAAATCGCCGCCCGGGGAGAGGTCGAGCACGGCAAAGACGAATGCGTGCGTAGCGAACTGGCGGTGGAAGGTGATGACGCGGGGGTGGCCGCCGACCATGCGGTGAAGCCGGAGTTCCTGCTCCTGCATCTTGGCCTCACGAGAGCCCGGCTCGTGCCGGGGCATACATTTCACCGCGTAATAGATGGGTGCATCCGGCGCGGACGCGGTGTCCAGCGCTTTGTACACTTTTCCATATGCGCCTGCGCCGAGCAGGCAAACAATCTTGAGGGTGCCACCATCAATTAGTTCCCCTGTGAGATCCGGGAGATTATAGGAGGTAGCACGAAGCATCAGAACCGGGATTCGGATGGCAGCAGATGTAGGTTGTTAAACTGCGAAAAAAGCGCAGTTGAAGATGTTGGAGGTCAACTTCAACAGCGGAAGATGGGAGGGGAGACAAAGAAACGTGGACAGGAGCTTCAGATTCCAGACACGGAAAAGAGGGGTCTTGTTGTCTTGAAGCATAGATCGACCAGGGGAGGGACAGCGCAGTTTGGATATAGAGGGACCAGACCAACTTGAGAGCAACGCATGAGTTTGAAATAGGACCTGGCTTTGACATGGCGGTTTGCTACAATGTACGCCCACGTGACGAGGCGCAGGATACTAGTACTAGTAGTACTACTATAGTAGTAGTGACACTGTCAGTGGCCACACTGGCTCTGAGTCTGGCCGTCGAGATTTCATTTTTTCTCAAACCAGATCAGATACTTTGTTCAGATACATACAAGCTCAAGTTCACATCCATCCTTATTTTACTTCTTCACATCATACACAACACGCCCTGACACCCACGAGAAAGGATACTTGTGGTGGTACCAGTTCCGCACCGACTTGCGCTCTGCTATGCGCGGGATAGTCGCGTACGACCCGCCGAGCTGTCGATGAAAGGTCAGCTCATGCGCAGACACGGACGGCAGGGTGGACGTACCACGACCTGATGCGCGCCATCGAAAAAGTCCATCGAATATCTATCCAGCCAATGCGTTAGTATCCGTCGAGCCAGGGGAAAAGATGCATACCCAGGATACAGCGCGGATGGCTCAAAGCCCTCATACCGATCAAATACCGTCGATGTCCACTCCCACACACCCCCGTTGCCTCCCCGTCCCCCGCCCCGCTCCCCGCCCGTCGTCGCTCTACAGAATCACAGTTAGACTCCTTTTCGGACGATATACGACTGCACACTCACGGGATCGGGTGCCAGTTGCGGAAGCCGAGATTGGCGCCGCCCTCGTATCCCGACTCGAACTTCTGGAGGAAGAGCCGCAACTCCGCCTCAGTCGGCAGGCGCCCGCCCTGCACGATCGCATACTTGGAGAGCGCACTGTACGACGTCAGCACCGGCCAGTGCTGCGCGATCTTCAGCGGGATTGGCCCGTAAAGCGTGCGGACCTAGAAAGCGCATAAGCTCTCCGCCAGCCAGCACATCCCACGAGGCATCCAACGTACGTGCATCTCGCCGTTGATCTCCGCCCAGCTGGCGGGGAGCGGGACCACGTCCGCGCCCTGGCTTACGCGGTACTCGAAGAACTGTCCGTTTGTCACCGGGCGCCACTCTATGCGGAACTCGTCGACCTGCACCTCCCGCTTCGGGTGCTCATTGTCCTGGACCCGGCGCCGTCAGCCCGGATCGGTCCCGCCTAGCATATGGCTCACCCATCCAAACTCGTGCCCCATAACATCCGTGTCCTTCCCAGGGACCTCATCTTCCGCTTCGTTGTCGTCGTGTCCCAGGGTGATGGTGGCAGGGCCCAGCGTGATCGCGGCCGACACCGGCTGGGGCGCGGCGTCCCACGTCTCAGCGAGCGACGCCCACGCCGGAGGCGCGAATCCCGGCGGCGGAAGCGTGCCGCTGCCTGCACGCTGGAGTAGCATGTAGAGGAGCGTCTCGGCGTGCAAGGCCTCGTGCTCGAAGGTCATGAACAGCACACGCCCAGCTTTCCTGTTCATCGTCCGGCGCCCCGCGTCGATGTCTTCGTATAACTTCATTAGCCTCGCACGCACGCGGGCCTGGAACTGCAGGATGGCCATGAGCGATGGCCAGTCCTCATCGCTGTTCGGGACTTTCGAATGCGGCTGCAAGAAATGAGAAGAACGCCAGACGGTTGCATGAAGGACAGCTTACATGGCATTTGGTAGGGTCGTCAACGTCCGGGTCAATTCCGCGCTTCAAAGAAAGATAAGCAATGACCCAATAGATGTGGCATGTGCTATACCTCGAAGATGTACTGCGAGGCTTATCAGTACGGGCTTCAAAAAATAGAGGGCTAGACGAACTTTGAAGGCCTCGGGCTCAGTGTGGGGCTCCTCCAACAGCCTCGACAGATGTATGTCGAGGAAGGTCGGAATGTGTCCAAGATAGAAGAGGCAAATGTGACGTAGGTCAATGGGCTTCTGCATGAGCATCGACGGAGGGATCATGCGCCGCGTGATGCAATCCCATGCTGCCCAAAGATTTTCCCAGTCCTGGGGCGAAGGCACGCCGAAGGGGGACGACGAGTACGGTTTCTTCAAGACCAGCTCGCCCTTGGTGTTGCAAGCGCGAGGCGAAGCCAGGAGGGGGAATATGAACGGCGGACGCTCGAGAAGCCATAAAGAATAACGGGCCGAGCTGTCGGTCCATCGCTGGACGGGGCGGAGGCCGCCTTCAGTGAATATGGTGTATGCGTCAGTCTCAGAGTACTGCAGACCATTAGTATCAAGGTCTCGCAAAATCGTCGTGGCTCTCTACCTTGAAAGACTCCTCCACCTTGACCTTCTCATCCTTCAGGAAGCTAATATTCTCTTTCGTAGAGGGCACCACCACGGTGTGCGCGCGCTTCGATTGATAGAATGCTTCGTGGCGACCTAATCGAGCAGAGTTAGCACATGCGCATCAACACAGCCGAAGGTGGTTTCACGCACGGTCGGTGATATCATAGTTCTGTACTCGATTGAGTGGTTGAGCAGGAAAACCCCAAATCAACGTACGTTGACGTATTCCCAGTTCTCCTCATCGAACAGCGTCTCGTCGCCGAGCGCCTTTCCGGCGCCCTTCAACCCATTCATAATAAACTTCTTCGTGTATCCCCGACGATCGTTGTACGCCTCCTCGATCATTGCCTTCTCGTTATCGTGGTCCATGCCGATTAAGAGCGTATCACCGGAGCCTGGGCGCAGGGGCATCGAGCGAAGAAAGTCCGCTGCGTCGCCGCGAGCAAAGTTGCCTAATGAAGAGCCCAAAAACAGGAGATGCAGCGGCGGAACGGTTTCATCTGGTGTAGAAGGCGGCGAGGTGGCTGCATCCGAGGAGTCACTTGCGGACGAGCCAGAATTCGGCGAGGCATCGCGCGTACTGAAATCGAATGGACTGAAAGAAGCCCTGGAGAGGCGTCCGGCGGCGTTCTGGGTGTGTAAAGCGCCGGATTCAGCGAACTGCAGGCCTTGGTCATACGTCGCACAAAGCCCACGGGTGTCCACTTTGTCTTTGAGACTCTTCCCCACGTCTGACGCGGCGATTTCCGCCAAAGTGCGCTGGAGTTCACGCTCTTCTAGATCGAGGGCGTAGTACATGACGGGAGCCGGACCAGTGTGATGATCGCCCACAAGACGAGCGAGCGCAAGAAGAATGAGAGAAGTCTTGCGCAAAGCCCTGGTTGGTTGCTAATATCAGCATCTCCGCTTGCATGGCAAGTGGAAAGAGAAGATGGAGAAGGAGGAAGTAACCGGCCGGCTTCCGTAAAGCCGAGGCCCGGCCCGGCACAACTTGCAGTCAACTCAAAGTCAACTTGACACTTACCCAGCGCCCAACTCCAACACAACCTCATTTGCAAACAGACCGCCCGTTCCTTGATGCATGACCGCGACAATCTCGTCTGCCTTGTTCTTCAAGATTTCTTCCTCTGCGCCGAACAGATAATATTCCGGCACATGCGTGGTTATGTCGTCGTACAACCTTTGGACGCGTGAATTACCGCTCGTAGATACGGCGGACGAAGTGCAGGAGCGCGCCACCCACCTCAGACCACGTTCGTCGTACAGGAGCATCGTCGGGAGATGCTTCCCGCCGTTCTCTGAGCTCTGCAACCCCCTCAACACCTGCGCCCCCATGTCGAATGCGAGGTCCTTCTTCCCCAGTTCCTTTTGTAAGTCGATGATTTGGGCGGGCATTCTGCGAGTCTGACACTTGCCACGATTCTGACAGACGGTTGGGGGGAGGACTATAGGTCAACGCTGACGAGGCTCAGTATTTAAGGCAACGGACCCCGCATGACATCACGAAGGGTTAACTCATCATCCACAAATTCCAAATCCCCGTCGAGGATTCATTAAGCACTCAGCGCGAACTATGGCCGTGCTGACCAAGCTGACTGAGCCTGGTGCCGTGCTGACCGCGCTGACTGAGCCTAGTAAGAAATCTCAATCTGCCAGCGATCCCTCTTCAATGGAACGCGGGAAGCGCGTCACGACCAGTAGTCGGGCTCAGATCACAGATACCCCCAGTCTGCCCGATCATCACCATAGAAGGGCCAAGGCGGGAGTAGGTGCGGTAGGTTAAAACTTGCTCTTATAGACCTCACTGAAGCCGCGCAGCTCCTTTGCAGGATGAACGTTTGAACGACTAGATTTTTCGCCAAGCGAACGCGATTCTGGGGAGCACCCCGAAAATCGCGATCCCAGTTTGGCACACACGCTCTCGGGAGCGATTTGGACGCCGAAAAACGATATCTCGCTGTCCTGGGTCAAATTATAAAAAAGATGAAGGGACTGAATCGGACGGGAACATCTTACTCAGCACAAGAAGAAAATCGAGCCTCTCTGGCGGTAAAAAAAGAATCCCCCTCAATCCATCGTGGAAGAGGAGGTATATAACCGGACAATTCCGCATCAAGCATCAACCGCTTTGGCCGATGTGCAACGCATTCTGACAGATTCTGACTCGAGCGTACTACTAATGTGATGGAAGGAGAGGGATCCACATGGGCGCCGAGGTGATGCCCCTATGTACATCTCAATCTTTCCAGAAGCGCGGTGTTGCGTATGTCGGGCCGTATTAGTGCAATCCTGATTAATCACCACATACAATATACTGTAACCGCCCATTTGCGTCCCATAGATAGATGCGAATAAAATTAGTAGTTTTGGGCTCAGCGGTCTTGATCGGGCTTGACAAGCTCCTTCGCCAGCCGCGCAAGCAATTCGTCCGACCTGGGATTTCGGGGGTACGTCCGTCCATCGCCGTTCCTAAACGCGAGGCACGTCGGAACCGAGGTGGGTCGAGGAGAGGAAGGTACGCACGATGCGCCGCCGCACCACAGCCGGATGACCCAGCCGTAGGGGCGGTTCCACCCGAAGACCTGCCAGAAGTTTTTCCGCCACCCGACGTCGTAGAGCCGGATGTAGTCGTGCGCGTCGCGGACCAGGCGGCGCTGGGAGCGCGAGAGCTCGGGCTCGATCGGGGGGTCCGAGAGGTCGTGGCCTGACCGCGGCAGCTGGGGCAGGTGTCGCAGGATGAGGAATGGCGACAAGTTTTCGATGGTCGTTTGATTTATGCTTGGTGGGCGTCAGCGCGAGGACACAGCTGGTGCAAAGACGTACAAGACGAGATAGAGATGGTAGCCATAGAACGACCCCATGACGAGAGTGAAAACGACAGCGTAGAACGTGAGGAATAGGGCGTGAAGGGGCATCAATTCGTTCTGCTGGTCTACGATGAGTAGGCACTTGGAGAGACGATGTCGACCGACCATAGAGAGAGGATCGTCGAAAGCATGCCAGAGAGCGATAACACAGACGACAGCGATGTATATAGCGAGCAGGGTTATGCACAGAAGGAAATGTAGGAATGCGGGGTATGTTCTATGGCCCTGCGAAACCTTATGAGCTAGGCTTGGATGCGAGCAGAAGGATACATGCAATGCATTTGGCACCTAGCCAAGGGCAATGGTGATCTTCGAATGTTCATTAGCGGGTGATCCGGGTCGAGGATTGTGTGTCCATACCCATTTTAAGAACGCAGCGCCCACACATGCTGCAATGGTGCGTACGCTCCGGCTTGGGGCCCTGGTCGTTGATAAGAGGCATGGAGAATCTGCCAACGCGATATACACACCCAGCATTTACGGCACCAGCGCCCTGGAGCGGAGTAGTCGTCGTGGGTGGACATCAGGCCCTCAGTGGCCCCGTCCCCGTCGCTCGAGGGCTCCTCTAGCGTGACCGGGCCGGGATCGCGCGCAACGCATACGATGAGCGCGGAGAATATCAGGAATGTGAGCGTATACGTCGAGAGCAGGTGTGTGGCGAATATAACGGGTTGGTGCTTTGTCATGAGATAGTAGTCGACGAGCACATATAGCCATGACGGGTGCGGCGCGAGGATTAAGAGAACAGCGCCTGAGGTCCAAGCTCATTAAATGACTGCTTGTTGGCATAGAGGGACGTGTGTACCGCAGAGTGGGAGGTAATGGTACCAGCGCTTCACCGGGCGGTCTGGATCAAATGTCGGGCCCAACTTCGGCGAAAAGTCCACAGACTGGCTGGGAGAGGCGAGCGCTATCGTCTCTAGCGGGTTAAAAGGGGATCTGGGCGCCATTGGACTTGTTGAGCGCGCTATTACAGAAGATACATATAGGTGGTGGGAGGGTGGAATACAAACCAGGAACCAAATGAGATCAGGTGGCTGTTCTCACGGATCGTTACCGGCCACCACCATCACGGTTAGCAATAGCCATGAAGCGGCGACGCCGCCTCTTCGTCTCAACTCCCAAGCCTATACTATAGCCTTTGCTGCTGCAAGCTGGCACAGCTAGCTAACCTCGGGTCTTTCTTGTGCTCGAGGCTTGTATCTTGAACTGCAACATAAAAAACATGGCGCCTCTCGTAAAGGCTATCAGTGTTGGATACGATGGCCCTCTCAACGCTGACACCAAAATATACCGTGGTGATGTCGACCCTGAGTGGACTGTTGGACAGTGCGTCGTCACCCGGGTATCCGTCGACCAGACGCTAATGGCCAACCAGTGTTCCTAACGGAGGTTCTCATTTATTTCATCCTCCGCAACAGCCAACTCAGCACGGGCAGGCTATATACTAGCCTTGGTCATCGAGGCCTGCGTTCAGCACCAGGCCCACACAGCCCACCGCGACCCCATCCATGTCACCAGCCACTTTCTGCACGCTGCGTCCATCGCACCCTTCCAAGTCCGCGTCCGCACCCTCAAGCGCGGCCGCGCGTTTACAAACCTCATCGCGGACCTTGTGCAGCAGGTAGCAGCGCTCGCCTGTCCCGCTCGCAGCTAACACGCGCAGGACCGCACCCGCATCACGACCCACATGATCTTCGGGTCCCTTGCGCCCGAGGTGCCGCCCCTCGGCCTGTCCCCGCCCTCGCCGTACGCGCGCCGTCTCCCGCTCCACGTCCACCCGGCCACCGCAGTCGAGACGCCGATGGTGCGGCCCTGGCGCTTCAAGCCCCACGTCAACTGGGCGCGCGACCCCGTCCTGCGCGCGCAGAATCACCGCACGCGCGCCACGCTGGCCGGTGGCGGCGGCCTCGTCTGGGGCGCGTGGTTCCAGCTCGCGGGCGCGGAGGAGCGCCTCACGCCCGCCTCGCTCGCGTTCCTCGCGGACGTCTTCATCAACCTGCCCGCGCTCCTCCCGCGCTCCGCCCGCGGCGGCCTCGTCCCCTCCGACACGTACGTCCCGCGCTCTTCTGTCGGACCCAATCACTGACGAACGGCGTGCAGGTGGTTCCCGACCATGACGCTGGCGCTCGAGTTCAAGGCGCCGATCCCGCGGCGGGGGGCGGGGCACGCTGCGCGCACGGTGGGGCTGTACTCGCGCGGCACGTTCTGGGGCGCGCCGCAGGGGCGGCACGACGCGTATGTCGAGATCTGGACGGCGCCCGCGGAGCTGGGGCAGGGGCAGGGTGCGGAGGTGCCGGGCTGGCGCGACGCGCAGGTCTGCCTTGCGACGGCGACGCAGATGGCGCTGTCGCTTCCGATGGAGGTGAACGCGAAGCTGTAGGGATGAATGTAATAAGACTCGTATCTACCTACATCGCCAGTAAAGCTGAGACTCGGAATGTACGCCTCGTATACTACCCCAATCCGGCACGATCCTCGCAACGGAAGGAGTCCTCATAGAGGCAGCGGGGATTGCCCCACTGTTCGTCACTATTGCCAGCCAAGTTCTGGCACCGACACCGACTAGCACGGTCGACACAAGTCGCTTGCATGCGAGTTGTGTGTCCTCCCGGAATAGCGACGTGCGGCGCCCATCCTGCATCGCAGAGGTAGGGTTTTCTCTGGGATGGAGGATGTTGACGGCATGCATAGACTAGATAGTGAGCGTCGGAAAGCAGTCGGGAAAACACTAAAAACGTGTTCGGGAAAACGATACCCCAGCGATAACGAAAGGCCCAGGGTATCCTTCGCTGAGTCAGAGGAGCTTGTCCGAGGTTCATACGTTCAAGCAGTCAGACGGAGATAGACACTGTTCTCGCGTTCTTTGATTGTTCGCCGCCTTTCCTGAATGTTCGCCGTGTTCACTGACTGATTTTGAACTTGTTTAAACTTTTTTCTGAGTGTTAAGTTGAAAAGTCCGTTTTTGAAAAAATTGGCAATAATCTCCCCGTCCCGAAGGTCGGCAGGCGTTCAGTGGTAGGGAGGGGTACATGGACGAGGTGGATCTACGATGAATCTAGAGAATCTCACCAGATCTCCCGATGCATCTCCAATCGGTGCCTGGCGCAGGCGGTCCAAGCGCGGAATCGCTGCAAGTTGCGTGTTAGTAGATTCTGCATTTTAGGGTTGAAGCAAGGCCGCTTACTTGGTGTTATCGAAGGAAAGAATGGGCTGCGCGCAACGTGTCCGAGATGCCCGAGCTGAAAATCTTGGAGCGCGTCTGACTTTGGAAGGAGAATGCCTTGAACAAACTGACACGGCAGCTCGCTGGAACACTAGAAGTCGAAAATTTGGAATCTTGAAGCCCTTCCGCGCGCCGGAAGTCCCCAATTTAAATCAAAGTTTTGGAGCTGTCGGGCGCATCGAACAGATAGCAGGATCACGTCGGGGAGCACAGGAACTAGCATGGATGAGTTGGCGTTGTAAGCAGAATATCGAAGGTACCTGATGCATGTTTGCGGGACCACGAAAAAAATAAAATAAAAAAGTTGGTGATGTGGAGCGGCAAATCCAAGGCATGGAAGCCTGGAATGTGTGGTGTTACTCAGGGAAATAAAACACATGCTGGGGCTAACGGATTCACATACGCTCGCTCGCGGGACTTCCAAAAATCAAATAAACCGTCGGGGGTGATGATTGATCGATCCGGAGGCAGGCCGACACGTCGGGCGGGATCCCAGAGAGTCTGAGAGCAGTGGCATGAGTCTGGGGTACCCAAAGCGCGTCGGGACCTACGGGTACGCGTAACCCTGCTCGCGGGACCACCGAAAATCAAATAAAAAGTCGGGGCGGCACTTGATCCGGAGGTGCGCCGACGCATCGGGGAGCATGTCGAAGACACAGCGCGGAGGCGAAATCTGATACGAGTGAATCTGAAATGGATGATTTTGAGTTACGGTTGAAAGCGGAGCATCATGGAGACTTACTGGACACACGTAGCCTCGCTCACGGGGCCACCAAAAATGGAATAAAAAGTCGGGGGCGCGCAAACGTGTCAGGCGGCAACCTGGAGCCTGATAGTATTAGTGTGAGTCAGGGTTATATTGAACGCATCGGGACTTACCTGCTCGCGGGACGGCGAAAAATAGAATGAAAAGTCGGGGGCAGTAATCGCTCTAGAGGCACGTGTACGCATCGTGCGGTGACTCCAGTGCATTGCAGGCCCCTGAAAGCATTCGCGTGAGTCGAAAAGATACATAAACACGTCGGGACTTACCGGCTACGCGTGACCTTGTTTGCGGGAACGCGAAAAATTGAATAAAAGTCGAGGTGCCGAACATTGATCCCAGGGCGCGTCGGGAGCATGTCAAAGGTGATGCAAAGGGCTGAGCAGATTGGCTGAGTTGTGACTCAGAGCAAGGTGTCCGGACTTACCCGATATGTGTATCCTTGCTCGCGAGAGCACGAAAAATCCGTACAAAAGTTAGAGCGGCCCGGGGCGCGGAGTCATAAATTAATCAGACGCGTTGAGAGCGTGTCAGCTAGGCACTAGAAGGCAGGTGCAGAGTGAGTCTGAGTCAAGAAGATACACCGGGACTTACCGGATGCACGTAACGTCGCTCGCGGGAAGCCCCAAAAAACAAACAGAAAGTTGTGGGCTGAGAATGATTGGTGGACATGTGAACCGGTTCACGAAATGTGAATGTCCAGCGGCGCCGGCGCACGCCGCCAGCACGCGTGGGATTCTTGCAAGCGCGTCGATGCCTAGGCCAGTTTGTGGGAAGCTCGAAAGATGAGCGGTAGTTCTGAGGGGACAGTTGAGTTTAAGATATCGAAAGAACACGATGCACTAACTCCCGATGATGACGGCCTCGCGGGAAGCCCAAAAAACGCATAAGACTTTCGAGAGCGCTTCGCGCCGCTGGTACGACCCGGGTCGAGGAAGTCCAGAAATGGAGTCAGAATCTTGCAGCGGTTGTTTGCGGGACAGCCAACAGAGTGGCACATCGGCAGCGCCCAGCGCAACAAACAACACAAGCGATGGGATTCAGGAACCATCAGCCGACAACTTGCGCGTGAAATGGGCAATGAGCTGGTTTGGATATCTGAAGGAGAGAAGGCCAAGGTCAGCGCCAAGAGTGGGAGACTGAGTTTAAGAGCAGAACTTACATCATTGCTTGCACCTGTAAGGATTGCTAGCGGTGGGACGCGGGCCTAAGATGGGACCCGGTGCTTGCAAATTGGGCTCCTGAAAGCGTAGTGCGGGGCATTCAAGAGCAAAGTGTGGGACGGTGGTGGTATAAGATGAAGAGTCAACATGTGGGTGTGTTTGGTTTCACCGGGTAACAGTTCGCACGCCGAACAAACATTCAACAAAGTCTATTTTAATTTATCTATGCTCCTCCGCCGGTGGTTACACCGGGGCTTTTGCCACGTCTCCACCCGCATTCCTGCCGCCGTCTATTTCTGCTTGCCTTGCTTCCGGTGACCATGTTCAACTGGATCTGGTTATTAATAACCACCCTCAATTTTCGCTCTGTTGACTGCTCATTCCCTCTCTGTATGAACCCAGACTAATACAAATAGTTGACAACTTGTTGTTTCTCAAGGTTCTCGGAACTTGGATCAGGCACGACAGTTTTGGGGGGCACAAACAGAAACTGAATTACTATTTAATAGGTGATTGATTACTGCTGAGATTTCCCTGTCTGCACCTCGCAAATCGATAAGATAGTACAGAGTTCGGCGATTATGTGCCCTCGGGCCAAGGCTAATCGGAACGGAGAAGGGCAGCAAGATCGGCCCGATTTATTTATGGATGCCAAGTCTGAGATTAATTTTGTGTTTCTGGGCAGGGCCGGTCGAGCTGACTGGAATCGAAGCAGAATCATGGAAAGGCTCCGTAGCCGTAGCCGAGCGAAGAAGCACCATAGACGGAGCACCGCAATATGCCCGAGTCACAAAAATAGCATGGTTGAATTTTGCAGACTCGGATTGAGTCTTGCCCGTATCGGCGCCGGTGTGGTGTGTCCGACAGCAGAATTGCGCTACAAAGAGTCTTATAGGGGCCGCGCTGGCGCGCTTATCCCACGCACGGCATAGGCGGCACACGCGATTTTTTTTCGAGACAATGGCGGGACAGCCGCCGTCCGATCAAAGTTCACCGCCACCTGTCAATCGAGGCGGCGGTCCGATTTCCGAGAACATCTTGTGGCCCAATTCGGAAACTCCGTCTCTTGCTCCCGACCACGACATCGACTTTCTGTATCCCGAGCGCCCCGGGCCGAGGCGGTTCAACATTCTACTCATACCATCTGGACCCTTCACCCTCCTGATCCCAGCCTTCATTTCTGCTCTCCGACGCCCCCAACGGAGACAAATTGGAATGCACGCTAAAACGACATCCAGGGTGCTGGAGGCTTTCACCAAGCGGTAACCTTCCAAAAATACTCTCGATCACTTGCGATGGTTACGCCGCAGGGTCTCCGCGGAACGCAGGCCGTTCATTTTGACCAGAGAAGCGGTGAACTTGAAATACGCGAAATATGCATATTCGATGTTCCGGCGAAATGGAACCAAAATATCCTTGATGGAACGGCTACGCGGCATCTTTGATGTGGGATTAGAGAGGGTCTCCGCTGTGTGTTGCTGCTTCTTTGCGCCTGACTCACAAACTAATTTTAACATGTGCTGCAGTACCTCCGCTATTGTGACTGGTGTAGATATTCGTTCGGGGGCGTACGTGATGCGATGACTTGGTACTACCTTACGCCCGAGTTCAGATTAAAAATTAGGCCCGCGACGATCCTCAAACCCCGAAACGGCGCATGGTTCGTTTTCAACCAGATCCGAAATATTCACTGCACCCTCAACCGAGCGCCGCGTCCTTCGAAACTCTGGGCGCAGCATCTATTCTGGGAACAGAACAAGGCCACAGCCTTCGATTAGACGGACAGGGACTCGGTGGGCGAGAACCGCACATAGAGGGTTTGGCGGCAAACTCGCTTGTTGAGCTTGTTTCTGGCTCCGAGGTGTGTTCTTATCTATGTCCGAGCTATTCTGGGTCTCTGCCGGACTGATGGCACACAGCCCTGGCGGCGGTCTTCGGTCCCAGGATGTATAAGAGCTGGGCGACATCCGCCCTCTCTTTCACTCAACCACCCACCACCCACTTGGCCTCTCGACTACCAGCCGTCAGTAAACCTCGACCGACCTTCGAGCTCGACACCCTGACATCGCCTACGACCTCCGCCCTCACCGTTGCTTGAGATCGAGCTCATCGTCACTGAGCCACTCGATGTCGGGACCCGCACCACATCGGCCTCGGCGCTCGTTGGGTGTCAGGATTACTCAGGTGCGCTCTCTATCTAATGCACCCCCTCTTCTGATCGATTACAGCACACCGCCGCCGCCCTGTCGAGCTCGACAGTGCTGAGCCACTCGCGCTCGGCACCGCGCCCTCGATGCTCCGCGAGCCATCGGGGCTATCCACTGGCAGGTGCGTTCAATACTCACTGTTATCTTCTCTCTTATCTTTTTCAGCACACCACGCTCGCCCGGCGCCAAGCCCGATATCGTTCAGCCTCGGGGCTTTGTTTCACGATATCGGTGCCGACATTCCGACGGCCTTCAAACTACTCAGGTGTGTTTATCATCCACTGTAACCTCTTGTCTGATCCATTCCAGCGCACCAGACTTCATTCGCTGTCCAAAACGGGGTCGTCGAGTCCGATCCGAGTTTCCCGCGCTCCTGCCCTCAGTAAGGTTCTCAACGGCCCCATTACTTCTGGTATGTTGCTTACTCCTGTCTACCTTCTACTGACTTGAATCTCTAAGCCGGCGCCACAATCTCTTACAAAACCCGAGTCGGCCTCAAGTTCAAGTTTGGTTTGACACGCCAAGGGAGAGTTGAGTTTTTTTTTCGGGCTCTCAGTGTAGCGTGCATTTCAACTGGTGTGTCCTCGTTTTAGTTAATCTTCTTCAACTACTAACCTTGTCTTCATTTCGTTCAAGGTTGCTACAACATTGTGACGCAACCTGCTACCCACGTATACTCAATTTGGTGTGTGTTTCGTTTTCTGACACTCAATTTCCCGACTGACTCCAACTTCAAGTAATCTCGAATCGGTGCGTCTTTTGATCTCTAACCAGTTACCAGATATCACTCGCTGACTTCAACTCAGCCTCTATCAACAGCATTCAAGGCTTCAAAACTCTGACTCGCCGTCGCAGGCCTTCAATCATTGCCGGTACGCTGTTCATTTGATCATTGCGGAATAACAAACTGACCGTGACTTCGTTCTCAATAGCAGGTTTCGATCTATCGGGGTTCAACTCGTGCGTACTTGACTCATATATCGGTTTCATTACTAACTTTACCATCCCAGGTCTATCAATCTACTCCCGAGCTGCGGGCGCAAGTACCGAAACTATGGTCAATTCACAGTAAGTATGCTGGCCGTTTGACCGTTCCGAGCAATACTGACTCTGTGTGCTTAGCTCGGACTTCATCCCCCGAACGGAGTCCGGGTGTATTTGGCAAAATTGAAGGCAGGGCTATGATACTTGTGCGTGATTTACTTCAACAGTTCTTCTAACTCATAGTACTACTTCGTTCAGACACTGGCACAACACCGAATATATCGTTGCTCGGTAAGCCCTTCCAAAGGAACGCTGACTGTCCCTTCATTCATAAGTAATAAACTTATAAAGTTCCTTGACTAGGTGCGCTGCAATCGGAATGCGCGCAAGGCCGAAACTATGGTATAGTTTGTCGGGTTCACTTTACGTTCGCCCGCATTGACTTACCGGTTGATCCAAGTCCTCCGAGTCCTCATGAATGCGCCGAGGGGTCTTGACCTCGCACGCGCACTTGATCCCTGCATCGATAGCCCTTACGGACCTTTCTATTCCACCGTTAATCTCGTTGTTGAAGCCCTTTGCACTGGTGCGCCGCCAGACCGAGACTATGGCTGTTTTGAATGCACGGTACGCTTCCCGGTTGACCGCTACATCTTAGTGACTTTATCAGTGTTGAACTCGGTCTTCTCTTATAAGACGCTCGAGTTCACTCAGGTATAGTTAATATAAAGAGTCGTTTACCTTACATTCGTGCGTGATCTACTTCCACATCTAACCCGGCTTGCTCGCTTTGCCCAGATCTCAGTTAAACGAAGCATCGACGCAAGCATCGTAAACTCTGATTACGGTAAGTCCCTTTTAGCCCTTTGTTCAAAATCCAGAACTCATCGCAGCTTGAACAGACCTTGAGCGCAGTTCGAATGCGCTGAAGGCCGAAACTATAGTTCAAGGTGAGTTGAGTTCATTTAACAATCTGTTGCGTTGACTTATAGGATCCAACTGAGGCAGCTTCGAGTTGAACCCAGTGAAAGGCCGAAATTATCTCTGTTTACACGAGGTATGTCCTTGATTTACTACAGAGATCCTTCGATCAACTCAACCTGCCTTCATGAGGTCTTATTCTCACTCAACCCGACTCTCTACAGGTCTGTTACGTCGCTCGCAGGCTGCAGGTTCGTTAAGCTCAACCATAAGTGCTCGCATTAAGTAACTTACTACATATCTTCAATGTTCAAGGTGCACAGTTGACCCGAAGCAGGTACCTTGCAGGGCAAGGCAAGTCTGATTCGAAAGCTCAATTGTATGGTCTGCAAGGCGTCTTCGCTGGGACACAGTATCCGGAGCACTAGATGCAAGCAGTCAAACCACATCGTCTCAGTTTACACTTCACAGTCTAGCTGCTGTAACCTATCTTACTCGATGTAAGCCCTCTTTCATCTGCCTCAACAAAAACCTCTGTCCCAATCTGCCTCGAAGCCTCCATCGCCCACCCTCGGACGCCTCGCAGAGCGCAGAACGGCGCCTATCGCTCGTGCGTCCCTCGTCCAGGTCCCCACACGCATCAACGCAGTCCCGGCCCATCCAAACCGGCGAGCCCACTCTCCATGCCAGCGCTGCACCGACTCTGCGCCGCTCAGAGGCGCCCCGAGCGCGGCTCTCCTGCACGACAAGTCGCGCGTTCGCACCCAGGGAAGCCGCCGCCCACAGGTCGCAGCCCCCCGTGCCGCCCCGGACCGAACGCCGCCCAAAACGCGCCCGATCGGGGAGTCCGCAGGCCAGACTCAGGCGCGCTTGCTCAGGCTGCAGGCTGACGATCCCGCCGCGTCCGCCGTGCGCTCGCAGTCCCGCGCTCGGTGCGCCTGGCTTGCGCCTTCCTCCCCGAGTTCCGCTGACGGGCTTTCGCAGAACACGGGCGCTTGAAGAAGCGCGGATGCGGGGCTTCGTGCGGGCTCCCCGGCGCAGGAGCCGCGAAGCGGGAACAGCGCTCGAGGTGCGTGTCCTGCATGCAAACGATCCGCTCTGATAGTTCGTGCTGCAGGAGATTGGCGCTGGCGTGCTTTCGGACTCGTCGCTCGGGTTCCGTGCGGACGCGAGGTATGCGGCGGGCTCAAGGTGCGTGTCCTGCGTCCCGCGAACGATCCGCTTTGACAGCTTGGTTTCGTAGCGCGCGAGGACCGTGCAGGACGGCGGCGTTCCGCGAGTACGGACTCGTAGCTCGAGGTCTGCGCGGACGCGAGGTATGCGGCGGGCTCGAGGTGTGTGTCCTGCGTCCCGCGAACGATCCGCTTTGACGACTCGCAGCGCCTGACGGCAGGAGGGCGGCGATGGCGCGGATTCGGCCCGCGAGGTGCATCCTCCGCGCGGACATGCTCGCGTTGGTGGCGAGGCGCCGTGTGGCTCTCGAGGTGCGTGTCCGCGCCTCCCGCGAACGCTCCGATTTGACAGCTCGGTTTCGTAGCGCGCGAGGACCGTGCACGGGGGCGGCGTTGGCGCGAGGTCTGCGCGGACGCGAGGTATGTGGCTTTCGGGTTGCGTGTCCTGCGTCCCGCGAGCGATGCGCTTGACGGTTCCCAGCGCTCGAGTTCCGGAGGCAGCGTGCAGTTCTCGAGGTGCGTGTCCTGCGTCCGAACGATCCGCTTCTTTTTGACGGCTCGGGCTCGTAGCGCGTGAGACGCCGGTGTGGAAGAGGACGGCGGTGGAGCGAGCTCGGACCGCGGGGCGCATCCTCCGCGCGTCCGTAGTTGGCGGCGAGGCGCCGTGCTCTCGAGGTTGCTCTCGAGGTGCGTGTCCTGCTAACGATCCGCTTTGACGCCTTGTGCTCGTAGCGTACGAGACGCCGCAAGAGGGCGGCGTTGAGGCGGCGCGCGTTGCTCGAGGCAGCGAGGGGCCGTGCAGTCCCGCGCATCGCATCGATATATGCGATGAACGCGGAGTCGGGGGCGGGCGAAGCGCGTGTGGACGCTGCTTTGGTGTTGCTGCTGGGCTGCGTCGCACGGAGTTGGGACGGGGAAAGCGGCGTGCGGGGCTCGGAGGCGCAGGGAGCGCGGCTGCTTCGTAGAGATAGGGTGGCGGCGGCACGACGCGAGGGCATTAGATGCGCTACCGGGACTCGGCGCGAGCGAGGCTATACGCGTTTGCGCGGGCGTGCGACGAGCTCGGCTCGGCACCGCAAGCCGCACGGGCATGACGGAGCGCGAATTCGCGGAGGCGGCTGTGCGTGCGGCATGCGGGGGAGCGGGCACGGCGGGCGAATGGGCGGCGTGTCCGAGTCGGCGGGGCGGGGGGAGGAATGGCGGCAGTCGAAGGGCGGTGACAGTGGCGGCGTGGGTTTGGCGTGAGTGCGACGGCGTTCCCGAGAGGGATGCGCGAGGGACGCGCGCGGAGGCGATGAACGCGGAGGAACTTGTGAGCGCTATTTGAGCGCTGGTATAAGAGAGGCGCGTGGAGAGTTGGTGGATTTGGTTGCGTGGGCGACCAGGTTTTAGGGGGCGACGTAAGAGCAAGGGGATCTGGGCGCCATTGGACTTGTTGAGCGCGCTATTAGAGAAGATACAATATAGGTGGTGCCAGTGGGAGGGTGGAATACAAACCAGGAACCAAATGAGATCAGGTGGCTGTTCTCACGGATCGTTACCGGCCACCACCATCACGGTTAGCAATAGCCATGAAGCGGCGACGCCGCCTCTTCGTCTCAACGTTCAACGTTCAACTCTCAAGCCTATACTATAGCCTTTGCTGCTGCAGACTGGTTCAGCTAGCTAACCTCGGGTCTTTCTTGTGCTTGAGGCTTGTATCTTGAACTGCAACATAGAAAAAATGGCGCCTCTCGGAAAGGCTATCAGTGTTGGATACGATGGCCCTCTCAACGCTGACACCAAAATATACCGTGGTGATGTCGACCCTGAGTGGACTGTGCGTCGTCACCCGGGTATCCGTCGACCAGACGCTAATGGCCAACCAGTGTTCCTAACGGAGGTTCTCATTTATTTCATCCTCCGCAACAGCCAACTCAGCACGGGCAGGCTATATACTAGCCTTGGTCATCGAGGCCTGCGTTCAGCACCAGGCCCACACAGCCCACCGCGACCCCATCCATGTCACCAGCCACTTTCTGCACGCTGCGTCCATCGCACCCTTCCAAGTCCGCGTCCGCACCCTCAAGCGTGGCCGCGCGTTCACAAACCTCATCGCGGACCTTGTGCAGCAGGTAGCAGCGCTCGCCTGTCCCGCTCGCAGCTAACACGCGCAGGACCGCACCCGCATCACGACCCACATGATCTTCGGGTCCCTTGCGCCCGAGGTGCCGCCCCTCGGCCTGTCCCCGCCCTCGCCGTACGCGCGCCGTCTCCCGCTCCACGTCCACCCGGCCACCGCAGTCGAGACGCCGATGGTGCGGCCCTGGCGCTTCAAGCCCCACGTCAACTGGGCGCGCGACCCCGTCCTGCGCGCGCAGAATCACCGCACGCGCGCCACGCTGGCCGGTGGCGGCGGCCTCGTCTGGGGCGCGTGGTTCCAGCTCGCGGGCGCGGAGGAGCGCCTCACGCCCGCCTCGCTCGCGTTCCTCGCGGACGTCTTCATCAACCTGCCCGCGCTCCTCCCGCGCTCCGCCCGCGGCGGCCTCGTCCCCTCCGACACGTACGTCCCGCGCTCTTCTGTCGGACCCAATCACTGACGAACGGCGTGCAGGTGGTTCCCGACCATGACGCTGGCGCTCGAGTTCAAGGCGCCGATCCCGCGGCGGGGGGCGGGGCACGCTGCGCGCACGGTGGGGCTGTACTCGCGCGGCACGTTCTGGGGCGCGCCGCAGGGGCGGCACGACGCGTATGTCGAGATCTGGACGGCGCCCGCGGAGCTGGGGCAGGGGCAGGGTGCGGAGGTGCCGGGCTGGCGCGACGCGCAGGTCTGCCTTGCGACGGCGACGCAGATGGCGCTGTCGCTTCCGATGGAGGTGAACGCGAAGCTGTAGGGATGAATGTAATAAGACTCGTATCTACCTACATCGCCAGTAAAGCTGAGACTCGGAATGTACGCCTCGTATACTACCCCAATCCGGCACGATCCTCGCAACGGAAGGAGTCCTCATAGAGGCAGCGGGGATTGCCCCACTGTTCGTCACTATTGCCAGCCAAGTTCTGGCACCGACACCGACTAGCACGGTCGACACAAGTCGCTTGCATGCGAGTTGTGTGTCCTCCCGGAATAGCGACGTGCGGCGCCCATCCTGCATCGCAGAGGTAGGGTTTTCTCTGGGATGGAGGATGTTGACGGCATGCATAGACTAGATAGTGAGCGTCGGAAAGCAGTCGGGAAAACACTAAAAACGTGTTCGGGAAAACGATACCCCAGCGATAACGAAAGGCCCAGGGTATCCTTCGCTGAGTCAGAGGAGCTTGTCCGAGGTTCATACGTTCAAGCAGTCAGACGGAGATAGACACTGTTCTCGCGTTCTTTGATTGTTCGCCGCCTTTCCTGAATGTTCGCCGTGTTCACTGACTGATTTTGAACTTGTTTAAACTTTTTTCTGAGTGTTAAGTTGAAAAGTCCGTTTTTGAAAAAATTGGCAATAATCTCCCCGTCCCGAAGGTCGGCAGGCGTTCAGTGGTAGGGAGGGGTACATGGACGAGGTGGATCTACGATGAATCTAGAGAATCTCACCAGATCTCCCGATGCATCTCCAATCGGTGCCTGGCGCAGGCGGTCCAAGCGCGGAATCGCTGCAAGTTGCGTGTTAGTAGATTCTGCATTTTAGGGTTGAAGCAAGGCCGCTTACTTGGTGTTATCGAAGGAAAGAATGGGCTGCGCGCAACGTGTCCGAGATGCCCGAGCTGAAAATCTTGGAGCGCGTCTGACTTTGGAAGGAGAATGCCTTGAACAAACTGACACGGCAGCTCGCTGGAACACTAGAAGTCGAAAATTTGGAATCTTGAAGCCCTTCCGCGCGCCGGAAGTCCCCAATTTAAATCAAAGTTTTGGAGCTGTCGGGCGCATCGAACAGATAGCAGGATCACGTCGGGGAGCACAGGAACTAGCATGGATGAGTTGGCGTTGTAAGCAGAATATCGAAGGTACCTGATGCATGTTTGCGGGACCACGAAAAAAATAAAATAAAAAAGTTGGTGATGTGGAGCGGCAAATCCAAGGCATGGAAGCCTGGAATGTGTGGTGTTACTCAGGGAAATAAAACACATGCTGGGGCTAACGGATTCACATACGCTCGCTCGCGGGACTTCCAAAAATCAAATAAACCGTCGGGGGTGATGATTGATCGATCCGGAGGCAGGCCGACACGTCGGGCGGGATCCCAGAGAGTCTGAGAGCAGTGGCATGAGTCTGGGGTACCCAAAGCGCGTCGGGACCTACGGGTACGCGTAACCCTGCTCGCGGGACCACCGAAAATCAAATAAAAAGTCGGGGCGGCACTTGATCCGGAGGTGCGCCGACGCATCGGGGAGCATGTCGAAGACACAGCGCGGAGGCGAAATCTGATACGAGTGAATCTGAAATGGATGATTTTGAGTTACGGTTGAAAGCGGAGCATCATGGAGACTTACTGGACACACGTAGCCTCGCTCACGGGGCCACCAAAAATGGAATAAAAAGTCGGGGGCGCGCAAACGTGTCAGGCGGCAACCTGGAGCCTGATAGTATTAGTGTGAGTCAGGGTTATATTGAACGCATCGGGACTTACCTGCTCGCGGGACGGCGAAAAATAGAATGAAAAGTCGGGGGCAGTAATCGCTCTAGAGGCACGTGTACGCATCGTGCGGTGACTCCAGTGCATTGCAGGCCCCTGAAAGCATTCGCGTGAGTCGAAAAGATACATAAACACGTCGGGACTTACCGGCTACGCGTGACCTTGTTTGCGGGAACGCGAAAAATTGAATAAAAGTCGAGGTGCCGAACATTGATCCCAGGGCGCGTCGGGAGCATGTCAAAGGTGATGCAAAGGGCTGAGCAGATTGGCTGAGTTGTGACTCAGAGCAAGGTGTCCGGACTTACCCGATATGTGTATCCTTGCTCGCGAGAGCACGAAAAATCCGTACAAAAGTTAGAGCGGCCCGGGGCGCGGAGTCATAAATTAATCAGACGCGTTGAGAGCGTGTCAGCTAGGCACTAGAAGGCAGGTGCAGAGTGAGTCTGAGTCAAGAAGATACACCGGGACTTACCGGATGCACGTAACGTCGCTCGCGGGAAGCCCCAAAAAACAAACAGAAAGTTGTGGGCTGAGAATGATTGGTGGACATGTGAACCGGTTCACGAAATGTGAATGTCCAGCGGCGCCGGCGCACGCCGCCAGCACGCGTGGGATTCTTGCAAGCGCGTCGATGCCTAGGCCAGTTTGTGGGAAGCTCGAAAGATGAGCGGTAGTTCTGAGGGGACAGTTGAGTTTAAGATATCGAAAGAACACGATGCACTAACTCCCGATGATGACGGCCTCGCGGGAAGCCCAAAAAACGCATAAGACTTTCGAGAGCGCTTCGCGCCGCTGGTACGACCCGGGTCGAGGAAGTCCAGAAATGGAGTCAGAATCTTGCAGCGGTTGTTTGCGGGACAGCCAACAGAGTGGCACATCGGCAGCGCCCAGCGCAACAAACAACACAAGCGATGGGATTCAGGAACCATCAGCCGACAACTTGCGCGTGAAATGGGCAATGAGCTGGTTTGGATATCTGAAGGAGAGAAGGCCAAGGTCAGCGCCAAGAGTGGGAGACTGAGTTTAAGAGCAGAACTTACATCATTGCTTGCACCTGTAAGGATTGCTAGCGGTGGGACGCGGGCCTAAGATGGGACCCGGTGCTTGCAAATTGGGCTCCTGAAAGCGTAGTGCGGGGCATTCAAGAGCAAAGTGTGGGACGGTGGTGGTATAAGATGAAGAGTCAACATGTGGGTGTGTTTGGTTTCACCGGGTAACAGTTCGCACGCCGAACAAACATTCAACAAAGTCTATTTTAATTTATCTATGCTCCTCCGCCGGTGGTTACACCGGGGCTTTTGCCACGTCTCCACCCGCATTCCTGCCGCCGTCTATTTCTGCTTGCCTTGCTTCCGGTGACCATGTTCAACTGGATCTGGTTATTAATAACCACCCTCAATTTTCGCTCTGTTGACTGCTCATTCCCTCTCTGTATGAACCCAGACTAATACAAATAGTTGACAACTTGTTGTTTCTCAAGGTTCTCGGAACTTGGATCAGGCACGACAGTTTTGGGGGGCACAAACAGAAACTGAATTACTATTTAATAGGTGATTGATTACTGCTGAGATTTCCCTGTCTGCACCTCGCAAATCGATAAGATAGTACAGAGTTCGGCGATTATGTGCCCTCGGGCCAAGGCTAATCGGAACGGAGAAGGGCAGCAAGATCGGCCCGATTTATTTATGGATGCCAAGTCTGAGATTAATTTTGTGTTTCTGGGCAGGGCCGGTCGAGCTGACTGGAATCGAAGCAGAATCATGGAAAGGCTCCGTAGCCGTAGCCGAGCGAAGAAGCACCATAGACGGAGCACCGCAATATGCCCGAGTCACAAAAATAGCATGGTTGAATTTTGCAGACTCGGATTGAGTCTTGCCCGTATCGGCGCCGGTGTGGTGTGTCCGACAGCAGAATTGCGCTACAAAGAGTCTTATAGGGGCCGCGCTGGCGCGCTTATCCCACGCACGGCATAGGCGGCACACGCGATTTTTTTTCGAGACAATGGCGGGACAGCCGCCGTCCGATCAAAGTTCACCGCCACCTGTCAATCGAGGCGGCGGTCCGATTTCCGAGAACATCTTGTGGCCCAATTCGGAAACTCCGTCTCTTGCTCCCGACCACGACATCGACTTTCTGTATCCCGAGCGCCCCGGGCCGAGGCGGTTCAACATTCTACTCATACCATCTGGACCCTTCACCCTCCTGATCCCAGCCTTCATTTCTGCTCTCCGACGCCCCCAACGGAGACAAATTGGAATGCACGCTAAAACGACATCCAGGGTGCTGGAGGCTTTCACCAAGCGGTAACCTTCCAAAAATACTCTCGATCACTTGCGATGGTTACGCCGCAGGGTCTCCGCGGAACGCAGGCCGTTCATTTTGACCAGAGAAGCGGTGAACTTGAAATACGCGAAATATGCATATTCGATGTTCCGGCGAAATGGAACCAAAATATCCTTGATGGAACGGCTACGCGGCATCTTTGATGTGGTATTAGAGAGGGTCTCCGCTGTGTGTTGCTGCTTCTTTGCGCCTGACTCACAAACTAATTTTAACATGTGCTGCAGTACCTCCGCTATTGTGACTGGTGTAGATATTCGTTCGGGGGCGTACGTGATGCGATGACTTGGTACTACCTTACGCCCGAGTTCAGATTAAAAATTAGGCCCGCGACGATCCTCAAACCCCGAAACGGCGCATGGTTCGTTTTCAACCAGATCCGAAATATTCACTGCACCCTCAACCGAGCGCCGCGTCCTTCGAAACTCTGGGCGCAGCATCTATTCTGGGAACAGAACAAGGCCACAGCCTTCGATTAGACGGACAGGGACTCGGTGGGCGAGAACCGCACATAGAGGGTTTGGCGGCAAACTCGCTTGTTGAGCTTGTTTCTGGCTCCGAGGTGTGTTCTTATCTATGTCCGAGCTATTCTGGGTCTCTGCCGGACTGATGGCACACAGCCCTGGCGGCGGTCTTCGGTCCCAGGATGTATAAGAGCTGGGCGACATCCGCCCTCTCTTTCACTCAACCACCCACCACCCACTTGGCCTCTCGACTACCAGCCGTCAGTAAACCTCGACCGACCTTCGAGCTCGACACCCTGACATCGCCTACGACCTCCGCCCTCACCGTTGCTTGAGATCGAGCTCATCGTCACTGAGCCACTCGATGTCGGGACCCGCACCACATCGGCCTCGGCGCTCGTTGGGTGTCAGGATTACTCAGGTGCGCTCTCTATCTAATGCACCCCCTCTTCTGATCGATTACAGCACACCGCCGCCGCCCTGTCGAGCTCGACAGTGCTGAGCCACTCGCGCTCGGCACCGCGCCCTCGATGCTCCGCGAGCCATCGGGGCTATCCACTGGCAGGTGCGTTCAATACTCACTGTTATCTTCTCTCTTATCTTTTTCAGCACACCACGCTCGCCCGGCGCCAAGCCCGATATCGTTCAGCCTCGGGGCTTTGTTTCACGATATCGGTGCCGACATTCCGACGGCCTTCAAACTACTCAGGTGTGTTTATCATCCACTGTAACCTCTTGTCTGATCCATTCCAGCGCACCAGACTTCATTCGCTGTCCAAAACGGGGTCGTCGAGTCCGATCCGAGTTTCCCGCGCTCCTGCCCTCAGTAAGGTTCTCAACGGCCCCATTACTTCTGGTATGTTGCTTACTCCTGTCTACCTTCTACTGACTTGAATCTCTAAGCCGGCGCCACAATCTCTTACAAAACCCGAGTCGGCCTCAAGTTCAAGTTTGGTTTGACACGCCAAGGGAGAGTTGAGTTTTTTTTTTCGGGCTCTCAGTGTAGCGTGCATTTCAACTGGTGTGTCCTCGTTTTAGTTAATCTTCTTCAACTACTAACCTTGTCTTCATTTCGTTCAAGGTTGCTACAACATTGTGACGCAACCTGCTACCCACGTATACTCAATTTGGTGTGTGTTTCGTTTTCTGACACTCAATTTCCCGACTGACTCCAACTTCAAGTAATCTCGAATCGGTGCGTCTTTTGATCTCTAACCAGTTACCAGATATCACTCGCTGACTTCAACTCAGCCTCTATCAACAGCATTCAAGGCTTCAAAACTCTGACTCGCCGTCGCAGGCCTTCAATCATTGCCGGTACGCTGTTCATTTGATCATTGCGGAATAACAAACTGACCGTGACTTCGTTCTCAATAGCAGGTTTCGATCTATCGGGGTTCAACTCGTGCGTACTTGACTCATATATCGGTTTCATTACTAACTTTACCATCCCAGGTCTATCAATCTACTCCCGAGCTGCGGGCGCAAGTACCGAAACTATGGTCAATTCACAGTAAGTATGCTGGCCGTTTGACCGTTCCGAGCAATACTGACTCTGTGTGCTTAGCTCGGACTTCATCCCCCGAACGGAGTCCGGGTGTATTTGGCAAAATTGAAGGCAGGGCTATGATACTTGTGCGTGATTTACTTCAACAGTTCTTCTAACTCATAGTACTACTTCGTTCAGACACTGGCACAACACCGAATATATCGTTGCTCGGTAAGCCCTTCCAAAGGAACGCTGACTGTCCCTTCATTCATAAGTAATAAACTTATAAAGTTCCTTGACTAGGTGCGCTGCAATCGGAATGCGCGCAAGGCCGAAACTATGGTATAGTTTGTCGGGTTCACTTTACGTTCGCCCGCATTGACTTACCGGTTGATCCAAGTCCTCCGAGTCCTCATGAATGCGCCGAGGGGTCTTGACCTCGCACGCGCACTTGATCCCTGCATCGATAGCCCTTACGGACCTTTCTATTCCACCGTTAATCTCGTTGTTGAAGCCCTTTGCACTGGTGCGCCGCCAGACCGAGACTATGGCTGTTTTGAATGCACGGTACGCTTCCCGGTTGACCGCTACATCTTAGTGACTTTATCAGTGTTGAACTCGGTCTTCTCTTATAAGACGCTCGAGTTCACTCAGGTATAGTTAATATAAAGAGTCGTTTACCTTACATTCGTGCGTGATCTACTTCCACATCTAACCCGGCTTGCTCGCTTTGCCCAGATCTCAGTTAAACGAAGCATCGACGCAAGCATCGTAAACTCTGATTACGGTAAGTCCCTTTTAGCCCTTTGTTCAAAATCCAGAACTCATCGCAGCTTGAACAGACCTTGAGCGCAGTTCGAATGCGCTGAAGGCCGAAACTATAGTTCAAGGTGAGTTGAGTTCATTTAACAATCTGTTGCGTTGACTTATAGGATCCAACTGAGGCAGCTTCGAGTTGAACCCAGTGAAAGGCCGAAATTATCTCTGTTTACACGAGGTATGTCCTTGATTTACTACAGAGATCCTTCGATCAACTCAACCTGCCTTCATGAGGTCTTATTCTCACTCAACCCGACTCTCTACAGGTCTGTTACGTCGCTCGCAGGCTGCAGGTTCGTTAAGCTCAACCATAAGTGCTCGCATTAAGTAACTTACTACATATCTTCAATGTTCAAGGTGCACAGTTGACCCGAAGCAGGTACCTTGCAGGGCAAGGCAAGTCTGATTCGAAAGCTCAATTGTATGGTCTGCAAGGCGTCTTCGCTGGGACACAGTATCCGGAGCACTAGATGCAAGCAGTCAAACCACATCGTCTCAGTTTACACTTCACAGTCTAGCTGCTGTAACCTATCTTACTCGATGTAAGCCCTCTTTCATCTGCCTCAACAAAAACCTCTGTCCCAATCTGCCTCGAAGCCTCCATCGCCCACCCTCGGACGCCTCGCAGAGCGCAGAACGGCGCCTATCGCTCGTGCGTCCCTCGTCCAGGTCCCCACACGCATCAACGCAGTCCCGGCCCATCCAAACCGGCGAGCCCACTCTCCATGCCAGCGCTGCACCGACTCTGCGCCGCTCAGAGGCGCCCCGAGCGCGGCTCTCCTGCACGACAAGTCGCGCGTTCGCACCCAGGGAAGCCGCCGCCCACAGGTCGCAGCCCCCCGTGCCGCCCCGGACCGAACGCCGCCCAAAACGCGCCCGATCGGGGAGTCCGCAGGCCAGACTCAGGCGCGCTTGCTCAGGCTGCAGGCTGACGATCCCGCCGCGTCCGCCGTGCGCTCGCAGTCCCGCGCTCGGTGCGCCTGGCTTGCGCCTTCCTCCCCGAGTTCCGCTGACGGGCTTTCGCAGAACACGGGCGCTTGAAGAAGCGCGGATGCGGGGCTTCGTGCGGGCTCCCCGGCGCAGGAGCCGCGAAGCGGGAACAGCGCTCGAGGTGCGTGTCCTGCATGCAAACGATCCGCTCTGATAGTTCGTGCTGCAGGAGATTGGCGCTGGCGTGCTTTCGGACTCGTCGCTCGGGTTCCGTGCGGACGCGAGGTATGCGGCGGGCTCAAGGTGCGTGTCCTGCGTCCCGCGAACGATCCGCTTTGACAGCTTGGTTTCGTAGCGCGCGAGGACCGTGCAGGACGGCGGCGTTCCGCGAGTACGGACTCGTAGCTCGAGGTCTGCGCGGACGCGAGGTATGCGGCGGGCTCGAGGTGTGTGTCCTGCGTCCCGCGAACGATCCGCTTTGACGACTCGCAGCGCCTGACGGCAGGAGGGCGGCGATGGCGCGGATTCGGCCCGCGAGGTGCATCCTCCGCGCGGACATGCTCGCGTTGGTGGCGAGGCGCCGTGTGGCTCTCGAGGTGCGTGTCCGCGCCTCCCGCGAACGCTCCGATTTGACAGCTCGGTTTCGTAGCGCGCGAGGACCGTGCACGGGGGCGGCGTTGGCGCGAGGTCTGCGCGGACGCGAGGTATGTGGCTTTCGGGTTGCGTGTCCTGCGTCCCGCGAGCGATGCGCTTGACGGTTCCCAGCGCTCGAGTTCCGGAGGCAGCGTGCAGTTCTCGAGGTGCGTGTCCTGCGTCCGAACGATCCGCTTCTTTTTGACGGCTCGGGCTCGTAGCGCGTGAGACGCCGGTGTGGAAGAGGACGGCGGTGGAGCGAGCTCGGACCGCGGGGCGCATCCTCCGCGCGTCCGTAGTTGGCGGCGAGGCGCCGTGCTCTCGAGGTTGCTCTCGAGGTGCGTGTCCTGCTAACGATCCGCTTTGACGCCTTGTGCTCGTAGCGTACGAGACGCCGCAAGAGGGCGGCGTTGAGGCGGCGCGCGTTGCTCGAGGCAGCGAGGGGCCGTGCAGTCCCGCGCATCGCATCGATATATGCGATGAACGCGGAGTCGGGGGCGGGCGAAGCGCGTGTGGACGCTGCTTTGGTGTTGCTGCTGGGCTGCGTCGCACGGAGTTGGGACGGGGAAAGCGGCGTGCGGGGCTCGGAGGCGCAGGGAGCGCGGCTGCTTCGTAGAGATAGGGTGGCGGCGGCACGACGCGAGGGCATTAGATGCGCTACCGGGACTCGGCGCGAGCGAGGCTATACGCGTTTGCGCGGGCGTGCGACGAGCTCGGCTCGGCACCGCAAGCCGCACGGGCATGACGGAGCGCGAATTCGCGGAGGCGGCTGTGCGTGCGGCATGCGGGGGAGCGGGCACGGCGGGCGAATGGGCGGCGTGTCCGAGTCGGCGGGGCGGGGGGAGGAATGGCGGCAGTCGAAGGGCGGTGACAGTGGCGGCGTGGGTTTGGCGTGAGTGCGACGGCGTTCCCGAGAGGGATGCGCGAGGGACGCGCGCGGAGGCGATGAACGCGGAGGAACTTGTGAGCGCTATTTGAGCGCTGGTATAAGAGAGGCGCGTGGAGAGTTGGTGGATTTGGTTGCGTGGGCGACCAGGTTTTAGGGGGCGACGTAAGAGCAAGGGGATCTGGGCGCCATTGGACTTGTTGAGCGCGCTATTAGAGAAGATACAATATAGGTGGTGCCAGTGGGAGGGTGGAATACAAACCAGGAACCAAATGAGATCAGGTGGCTGTTCTCACGGATCGTTACCGGCCACCACCATCACGGTTAGCAATAGCCATGAAGCGGCGACGCCGCCTCTTCGTCTCAACGTTCAACGTTCAACTCTCAAGCCTATACTATAGCCTTTGCTGCTGCAGACTGGTTCAGCTAGCTAACCTCGGGTCTTTCTTGTGCTTGAGGCTTGTATCTTGAACTGCAACATAGAAAAAATGGCGCCTCTCGGAAAGGCTATCAGTGTTGGATACGATGGCCCTCTCAACGCTGACACCAAAATATACCGTGGTGATGTCGACCCTGAGTGGACTGTGCGTCGTCACCCGGGTATCCGTCGACCAGACGCTAATGGCCAACCAGTGTTCCTAACGGAGGTTCTCATTTATTTCATCCTCCGCAACAGCCAACTCAGCACGGGCAGGCTATATACTAGCCTTGGTCATCGAGGCCTGCGTTCAGCACCAGGCCCACACAGCCCACCGCGACCCCATCCATGTCACCAGCCACTTTCTGCACGCTGCGTCCATCGCACCCTTCCAAGTCCGCGTCCGCACCCTCAAGCGTGGCCGCGCGTTCACAAACCTCATCGCGGACCTTGTGCAGCAGGTAGCAGCGCTCGCCTGTCCCGCTCGCAGCTAACACGCGCAGGACCGCACCCGCATCACGACCCACATGATCTTCGGGTCCCTTGCGCCCGAGGTGCCGCCCCTCGGCCTGTCCCCGCCCTCGCCGTACGCGCGCCGTCTCCCGCTCCACGTCCACCCGGCCACCGCAGTCGAGACGCCGATGGTGCGGCCCTGGCGCTTCAAGCCCCACGTCAACTGGGCGCGCGACCCCGTCCTGCGCGCGCAGAATCACCGCACGCGCGCCACGCTGGCCGGTGGCGGCGGCCTCGTCTGGGGCGCGTGGTTCCAGCTCGCGGGCGCGGAGGAGCGCCTCACGCCCGCCTCGCTCGCGTTCCTCGCGGACGTCTTCATCAACCTGCCCGCGCTCCTCCCGCGCTCCGCCCGCGGCGGCCTCGTCCCCTCCGACACGTACGTCCCGCGCTCTTCTGTCGGACCCAATCACTGACGAACGGCGTGCAGGTGGTTCCCGACCATGACGCTGGCGCTCGAGTTCAAGGCGCCGATCCCGCGGCGGGGGGCGGGGCACGCTGCGCGCACGGTGGGGCTGTACTCGCGCGGCACGTTCTGGGGCGCGCCGCAGGGGCGGCACGACGCGTATGTCGAGATCTGGACGGCGCCCGCGGAGCTGGGGCAGGGGCAGGGTGCGGAGGTGCCGGGCTGGCGCGACGCGCAGGTCTGCCTTGCGACGGCGACGCAGATGGCGCTGTCGCTGCCGATGGAGGTGAACGCGAAGCTGTAGGGATGAATGTAATAAGACTCGTATCTACCTACATCGCCAGTAAAGCTGAGACTCGGAATGTACGCCTCGTATACTACCCCAATCCGGCACGATCCTCGCAACGGAAGGAGTCCTCATAGAGGCAGCAGGGACCGCCCCACTGTTCGTCACTATTGCCAGCCAAGTTCTGGCACCGACACCGACTAGCACGGTCGACACAAGTCGCTTGCATGCGAGTTGTGTGTCCTCCCGGAATAGCGACGCGCGGCGCCCATCCTGCATCGCAGAGGTAGGGTTTTCTCTGGGATGGAGGATGTTGACGGCATGCATAGACTTCTGAGATTAGATAGAACGTGAGCGTCGGAAAGCAGTCGGGAAAACGCTAAAAACGTGTTCGGGAAAACGATACCCCACCCGCCGATCCTGAGCGATAACGAAAGGCCCAGAGTAAGTATCCTTCGCTGAGTCAGAGGAGCTTGTCCGAGGTTCATACGTTCAAGCAGTCAGGACCAGAAAGACAAAGATCCTGCCACGGATGTCATCATCGCGCCTTTCGGCTCGTGCACGGTGAACGTTTTCGGCTCGTGAACGTTAACGCGTGAACGCCGCACGATATAAGGCGACATGTCTCCGCGTCATTTATACACCTCGCACCCACCCACATGGAGGCTGCTGGGAATGCCCCTCGTCTTGCGAAAGCGCCACAGGATACAACGCTAGGACCCCCGGTCGCGCCTCCGAGGTACCGCCGCCACAGCGCACGTCCACTCCGCTCCTCGCCTTTGGCAGGTCCCGTCCGTTCGAGCGTGGATGAAGGGGAGGACAACAAGGGAGAAGGATCCTCCCAGGGCGCAGCGTCTGCGCCGTCATCCCGCTCGCCTTCGCTGCTATCGCGACGCGAGTTTGCGAGCGAGGATCCCACATCCCGTTCGCGTTATCAAAGGGAATCTAGAGCGGCGCTCCGAGTCGTGATCCCAGCCCTCCATCCTTCGTTAGCGCCGAAAAGTGCTTCCGCGCCCCTGGCCAGCCCGCCTCAACGCCCAGCGCGGAGACGGAGCAACTCGCAGCCACTGGCATCCTTCGGCGTCGATGATGGAAGTGCGGGATATGGTCGCAAAGGCGCTGCCATCCCAGGACTCGGCCCTCGCAGCTCCGCGACTCCGTCGCCCACACTCGGATCCAAAGAGAACTGGCTCACAGCCACGCCATACGCGACGACACCGCACTTCTCGCGGCTCGGGCTGGCCGCGCCCGGAGTCGTGCTGCCGGTGCGCAAAGGGAACGTGCGGACGAGCAGTGTGGACGGGGGGAGCGCGTGGAGTCTCGGAAGCATCCCGAGCCTGACCCGGACGCGAAGCAACTCCGTGTCCTCGAGCACCCAGAGTGTACAGCTGTCGAGTGCGCCGGGAACGATGGCCTCTCCACGATCATACGCGGATGGAAAGGTTTATGACGAGCTGGGGGTTGGGCAGGAGATGGTGCAGGAAATAGTGCAGGAGAGGGAGGAGCCTCATAATGCCGCGGATAATGGTTTGCGGGAGGATGGTCGTGCAACACGAGCCGTGCGCGGGACGATAAAAAGATTGTGGCGGAAGCTGAGGAGGGCTGGATCCTGACCGTGGGCCGCTGGTCCTACGCGTTATATGTCGCATAAGGACAGATGCATCATCCGCCGCATAGCCAGATTATCTGTACGGATGGGAAGAGGTTTCGGGGCTTGAAAGTGGGCTAACGGCGCATCTGTGACTCTGGCCACTCCGGCCGACGGGCTCGACTTGAAAAAGCCCTGTGACGCGAGACACAGGACCCCATCCATAGTCGTGAAAGTTTAGAGGCAATCGAGCACGGAAGGAGAGGACCTGCAGAAGAGAATTTGAGAAGAAGAGTGATGAGCGATGATTCGAGAGTCTCGTTGACTGACAGACTGTGGCTGTGCAAATCACTTTTCGCTTGTCCCCGTCATGTTCAACTTGAAGTTGAAGGGTAGTTCATTCTCGGAAGCGACACTGTCCCTTGTCCTCCTTCGGGCGGGAGACTTCAACGGTCTCTGGCCGCTGAGCGCTGAGCTCCAGCTCAAATTGAATACCGTCCAAACGGACCTCTTTTTGGATGATCTTGGTAAGCTCATTGATCCCGGGCCCTCGCCCTCGCTGACCTACCACTGCCAAGACTAGCAGTACCAGCAGTAGAAAACCCTCGTGAAATCTTCCAATGTCTTGGGACTTATATTTATTCTCCCTTGTCTGTTGTCAATCTCCTTCTTACCGGATCACCCGTGAGCGCCTTCGGCGTCTTCAAGTTGGTTCTTGGGCTGCCTCGCAGGGCATTGGCTTTCGCTCTTTCGCTCTTGCTCCGCTGTCCAATGTATCGAGAACTCCAGAAGTCGCTGCATATCAATTGGCGTTGCGTGCCCCCGCGCGTTTCGACTTGAACTCGGAAACGTCCTCCCGATAACGCTCCATTTTCTCACCTCGAAGTCTCTCTTATCTCTGGATATCAAGGCTGTATGGCACAATACGGCATAATATCCACACACGATACAGGCTGTGGGGCCTTATAAAGGCCATGGAACCGACCTCTTGCTGCTCTCATCCCTTGGCGCAGAAATGGCGATATTTTCGAGGTTCACACTGACAGCATCCAATGCCACAACCACCGCAGCCAACAGTTCCTCTCCTCTAGATACAAAGCACGCGGAAGCCAGCTCCGTCAAGTTCGATTCTCGGGACGACGCTAGTGTCCATAGTGTAGGGCCTGGAGGAGAGCTGACATTTGAAGAAGGTGGACGTCTCTTTTCTATCATTGCATCAGGCTCACGAACAATTTACGAAAGATATTCAAGGAGGCATGGGTCGCCATCTAGGCGTATTTAGTTGCACCATGCTGATGTAAGATTGCGACGCAAAGCGTACCTTCTTCTCTACTTATCAAGCGCTCAGTGTCGGGCGAATCATCGGGACGGGCATATTTTCCACACCGAGCTCGATCCTTGGCTCCGTCGGCTCTGTTGGGGCTTCCTTACTGCTCTGGGTCCTCGGTTTTGCGCTATCATTCTGTGGACTTTTCATCTGGCTTGAATTAGGAACTATGATTCCTCGGTCCGGCGGAGAAAAGGTGTACCTCGAAGCGATCTATCGAAGACCCAGATATCTGGCGACGGTTATATTTGCCATGAACGCCATTTTGCTTGGGTTCACTGCCGCCGGGTGTATCGTACGCGTTTCGTATCCATCTGTGCGAGGTACTCATCAATTTGAACCATGTAGGTGTTTGCACAAAAGTATGTTCCCTCCAAATCTGTGCATCGAACACTGTTCATAATCTATAAATCCGCGTTAGCATCTTGATTGCGGCACAGCAACCCGATCCTCAGTGGGTTGTCCGCGGGATTGCTGTAGGAGGTATGGTTCGTTGCCAGTCCTCAACCGTGAAATTTTACGATCCCCAGTTATCGTCTTTGTGACGCTCCTTCACGGCCTAACTCCGAGACTCGGAATTTTTATAATGAATGTGCGTTCAGCCACCGTGTGACTTATTAATTATCCCACTTACAGTCATTGTATGATACGTATCTCATAGACGCTCAGCTTGTTCAAGATCGTAATACTTCTTGTTATCGTTATCACAGGTACACATTCGCAGTTGTCTTTGTTATGTGGATTTAGCCCCCGGTCAATAGGCTGGGTCGTTCTTTCCGGGAAGACCCACATTCAAGATCCGCATGTCAACTTCCGCGACGTTTTCGCTGGCAGCTCGCACAGTGGCAATGATGTATCATCTTCCGTTGTCTTTCGAAAACTCGATCGCCCTCATGCTCATTTTCCAGTACGCCACAGCAACATTCAAGGTCTTGTTCGCGTACTCGGGCTGGTATTCATTTCAATCTTCTATGCAGTGGCCGTGCCTCACGAGACTACAGGTCAAATGTAAACTACGTGCTCAACGATGTGAAAAATCCCATCCGGACACTCAAAATTGCAGGACCGTTGGGGCTCGGTATCTGCGCAGCTCTCTATCTTCTCGCCAACGTGGCATATTTTGCTGCTGCGACGAAAGCCGATATTGTCAAGTCGTCTGTTACGGTTGCATCACTGTTTTTCAAGAACGTCTTCGGAGTCAAGGCGGAAAGGGCCCTCTCTGTTTTAGTTGCACTCAGGTAGCTACCTCTTCCATACTGAAGACATTCTTGAATGCAGAATCATTTTTGCAAAGTGCATTAGGGTGAGTAACTAATAATGCTGAAATTGTTCTTTTTACCTGATAGACCCGGACAGGGTAACATATTTTGTCCGACATCTCATCTTTTGAACGCTAATGACTACCCAGAACACGATCACCACTGTGCGTATAATCTTGCACCCCAGATAGGATGTGGATTGATTTTCTACCAGACTTTCGCTGCGGCGAAGGTTAACCAAGGTCATCGACTAACTCGCTCGCTGGCCTCGCCGTGTTTGGCACAACTAATACTGCCAAAACAGAGCTTGCCAAAGAAGGTGTTCCTCTTCCCTTCGGAAATCGATTCTGGGCCTCGAACTGGCCTACGGGGAAATCACCATTCCCAGGATTAATTATTCATCTCATCCCATCTGTGAGTAAGATATATGGACGGCCCTGCAAGCTGAAATTGATCACCTATCTGTCAGGTCATTGTAATCCTCGCACCTCCCCCGGCAGTCGCGTATCCCTTTATTCTCGATGTCGAAGGCTATCCGCAGCAAATCATCAATTTCTTGATCGTAATTGTGAGTGGTCAGGCTCTGCTATTTGACCCCGAGCTCATGCGGCGTTCCAGGGGTTGTTCTGGCTGAGATACAAAGAGCCGACTGCTAAACGACCTTTCAAAGGCAAGCTAAGATCCCTAGGATCATCCCTCGTTTATAAACTGTTGGTTTAGTTTGGCTGCCGTTCGCCGTATTCTTCCTAGCGGCTGCTCTATTCTGTTGGTTCTTCTTCCATTCATTGTCTGTCCCTGAACATAAAATACTCAGTGATAATTGCTCCGTTTTTGCGACCTGCAAACAGAGTCGGGGACACCCCTCCCTTGCCTTATTATCTGTAGGCTCTGACCTGCACGCTCAAATCTCGCCTACTAACGTATCTACCAGGTATTGCTTGGTTGGCATCGGCATAATGTTGCTCGGTGTCTTGTACTGGGCCGTGTGGCGTGTGATCCTTCCCAGTGTCTTCAGCTATGCTTTAGTTCCCAGAAAAGAGCAGCTGGATGATGGCACCTTTGTTACAAGGGTATGTTCCCGTTTTCAAGCTTTGGATCTCGGTACTGATATTCATGCAGTTCTTACACCGGAAGAAGGCATAGAAATTTGTCTATCCAGTATCGTCGCTACGTGTAGGCCACATGGCCCATGCCGAAGTCTTTGCCTACTCGTTATTCTGCACAAAGTAGAGCCTGAATTTTGTATGAGACTTATAACAATTCAAAAGATAAGGTGCAACTTCCAATTTGATGTTTTATTCTAGGATATTCCCGGGGCCCGCACCCAAATATAGAGGAGTGAACGAGTCTCTGTTCAGCTTGGAGGCCTCACCGAAAAAAAGAAGTCGGAAGGTAGGGGTTGCCATAACATCTAGTTCACTCCTGTTGCCTCGTCTGAGGAGGAGGGAATTGGTTTACCTGGTACCTAGAAGTTTGCATAATTGGATCTCCCAATGCAATGATCGCCGATGACTTGTAAAGTATGGACCGAATCCATCCATGGGTCGCCAAACCTAACGGTTTATAGCCGTTACTTCACACCAATCCTTCTGTATCAGGCTGGCGATGACCAGATCGTCGTCGTAATGTGTGAAAACATCGCGGCGGATGTCCTTCCAGCACTACATCAGTACCACATCCGTAAGTAATGGCGACGAAAAGATGATACACTCTCCGGAGTCTCTCCGGCATCCACGCCGCACATTTTCAATCAACAATGCCCGAGGGACGCAGATTCTCGACTCGTTTGCTGCGTTGTGGACCGGGCGGATGACGTATTGGTGATGCGCGTGGGCTCAGAAAACAAGCTGTTGGATGCCATCCGGGCTCGATTTGGTACTTGGTCTGAGCTGTTGCGGTCCATGGTGCAGAACGGCCAAAATATGAAAATCCGCGAATGGGTCGAAGGGCTCTTGGGCAATCCTGAAGTTGCGAGGCCACAATGGACCGCCGGCCAAAGTCGCAGACCCGCTCACCGTCACCGTGAGGGCTCAGAAGGTTGGGCCAGTCTGAGAAATCATCCTTGACGCGTTGCAGCTAACAATCCGAGGTCCCGCGTAGTCATTGGCCGGTACCGATACTCGGCGGGCGAGGCGCAGATATCATGAGCCTGGACGAATGCCATGTGTCTCCGTTGGTACAACATCCAAGACTTTGGGTACTGGGACCCGGGATGGATGTGCGAGTACGGACGTAATTCAAGTGCGCTCGATAATGGCTCTTGGCGTCTATAGTATACGCGACTCTGAGCGACTGTGTTCAGAAACTCGCGCCAGGCAGATTGAGTAGACTGACTATAGAGACTGAAATGAGCCTAGTGTAGGCGCAGGGCAGACGATCAACTGTTGCATAATTTCCAGAGATGCATCGATGAACCTCCAGTGTGCCAAGGAGAGGGCAGTCCGCAACCACAGTGACCAGAGAATGCTGCCCGGTGAACAGGTCCGAACAGGAAATCAGGGGAAAGTACATGAGAAATGGGGTGATGAGCAGAATGGCAGCACAAGGAAGATTGTGCCACGTCAGCGGTGAAAGAAAAATTTCCGTGCATCCCTCGGGAAGAGTGAAAGCTAGTTGGTACACGTAAAGACAGGACAAGCTACGCAAGCGGTAATGCACCCGATGTAATACAGACACCACTCTTAAACGTCGCTCGCTCGATGCAGGTGGGTATTGTGCCGCCACGACGGCAAGGGGGGGAAAGGAGAGTGATAGCGCGACAAATAGATATATGCTAGGTTCCGCTGGTTCATTAAGACATCCGTGAGGCAGTCGAGGATCCGGCTTTAAATGGGAGTAATTATAGCGCGAGGACGCCCGCGGCAATGCCGACGACGATGGCAGCGGCGAGGCTACCGCCCATGGTGCGTACAGCACCGCTCCTGCCAGTAGCACTGGTGGCGGAGGCCGACGTGGAGGCGGTCGAGGATGCGGAATTGGTGACGCCGAAGCCGGTGTTGGACGGTAGGGGCTTGGTCCTGTTTAAAAACGTCAGCCACCGCATGCAGAAAGCAATATCAACGATAGACGAAGAGCGGAGTTATGAAGGAGATGGAAGAAGGAAGGAAGATGAGTCGAGCGGACGTGAATGGAAGGGTAGGATGATGGGCGAAGGAAGGGACAAGACGAAGATGGCGAAAGGAACAAAACGCACGAAATGGCGACCTGTGACGAGCGGGAGCTTCCCGCGGACGAGCTCGCCGACTTGGACGACGCTAGAGTGGAACCCCTGATGGTCGTCGACTGGGTCGCGGACACGGCGCCAATGGAAAAGGGTGCGCTGGTGGCGAATATGGCATTGATGTTAGAGATGTCGACGAAGGTGATTGTATAACCGTCACTGCAGATGCCATGTCAGAGGGGGGCGTATATATAGAAGGACAGGAGTTACGCTGCGGGCACGTTGGGTAGCGGAAGATCCTTGCTCAGGTTCGACGAATCCACGTTATTCGCCAGGGCAAGGGCGTCGTGCTGCGACAGGTTGAGGAAATTTCATTGGTTAGGGTCGCGGAAACATACGAATGAAGGGTGGTTCAATTCGACACTGAATGTACCGGACCTGTGCACAATGCGTCAGCTATGCTGCTGCGGATTTCTTTGGAATGATGGGAGACCCACGCATCAGAATTGGAAGTCGACCAGGAGACAGTAATCGTGCCTTCCGAAACAACATTCCCCGTAATCGACTGGATTTGTAGAGCAGATGCAAAGGGGGCCGCAAGTGCGAGAATTGCGCTGCAAACAACGCAAGGGAAGCCAGATGAGTGGAGAATCAGTTGACGGGGAGAAGTGCTGACCAGAGCTTGAACATGCCGAACATTTTTGAGGAGGATAGCTGACGCTGAAGGGGAAGAGGAGGGCGGAAAGATGGCAGGAACGAAGAAATCGGTGCTCACGTGCTGCCGAGTCTTGCTCAGTTCCGACGTGACACGTGTGACCTCGGATCAGGGCTTCAACGTTTCAACCCGGACAACACCATCATGCCAGTACCTGGCTCAGCGGGCACCGTGACTGCTCAAGCACTATGTATTCCAATCCCTGCCCGCATATCTGAGCTTTATTCCTGCTGCAATGGATCAACACACGTCTGTGCTCGGCCAAGGAATTATCACACGGACCATGCGACAAAACGGGGCTGGCACTGATTTGCTCTTGGCGACGAGATCCGTCCCTATGCACATTTGACAGACCTCAGCACGCTCGTATCCACATTCAACCAACATCCAACTCTCAAGCCGGTTGCTCCTTCCCCCTGCCATTGGCGTGGATTGTGTGCCCGCAAATCCGAGCTTTCCCCGGGTTGACACTCCGGGCTGCAGCTTTCTGACCAGTCGCCAGATGTATTATATTCACTGGGATCCCAGTCGAAGTAGCCCCCACGGTAGTGTTCGCAAAAAATTGGGTTCGATCTATCTCATTGCAATCTCTTTGCCTACTAAACTCTAATAGTAGAGCTCCCCGCTCCTCAGTAAGGACGAAGCCTCAAATGATGCGACCTGAATCCCGCGCAAAATTGCTGGTGAACAAAACTCTGATACCGCCATGATCAAAACTTGCCACCGCCAGCATTATGTACTAGTGCGGAAATCTAATGACTTTAGCACGGTGAGTTGAGCACTCGATATTAAATTGGGTTGTATCTATTGACGTGGCTCCAGTCTATAGGATTTGGAACCTGGAAGCAAATATCAGAACGGGATATGAGTGAGCTTACTACTGTAGTACATACATATGGGCAAGTGGAGTTGAAGTGGAGGTGACATGAGAGTTGACAAACGACTGCAATATGATCATATCGCCACTGCGGCGGTGCGGCGATGCCGCAGCGGACTTGAGCGCTTGAGCGCCGATCGACCTGCACCGACGCTTCCACTTGGCTTCCCACAAAAACGTGATGAACTCGATTTTTGCCACAAAGCTCAAGACGAACTATGTCCCTTCGGACGCTGAGGTCGAGGAAATCCACAACGCTCTCATCGAGCCCCTTCAGCAACTGGCCCTCCTCGATGATCGTATCGCTCGAATGCAAGAAGCAATGGACGAACTCATTGCAGAGCGTGCATGGCTGAAAGGCGAAATCGAGGATCACAAAGCTCTCATCTCCCCCATTCGACGCGTCCCGCAGGACGTTCTCGAAACCATCTTCACCGCGTGCCTCCCGAAGGCGCATAACGCGCTCATCAACGCCAGGGAGGCGCCGCTGCTGCTCGGCCATATCTGCAGCTATTGGCAAGGCGTTGCGCATTCCATGCCAACGCTGTGGACGTCGATATATATACCCTCGGCTAGCACTGGGCGCCCACAAGCACCCGCCGCAGTCGTCCCAAGATTTGCGGAGATCGTTCAAGAATGGTTCGGTCGTTCGGGTACCGGACATCTGTCATTGTCCATGACACTGGACGGTATCCAACCCGCCCTCGCGCAGCCGCTGCGCAGCGTTTTTCGTCGCCTGCGACATCTTGAGGTAGGCATCTATTCTGAGGCCGAATCGGTCGCGGCGTTCTTGCGTGGGGGAAATAACGAGTTCCCGGCGTTGGAGAGCCTCAACCTTCACACGAGGGAGGACGCAGGCCCGGTCTTCTGGAGTACGGTGGAGCTTCTCGCGGTCTCATCGTTGCGCCGAGTTTCGCTCCAGCTTCGAGGCGACCCAATGACACTCCCACTCCTTTGGGGAGAGTTGACGGAACTGAATATGCAATGTTTCATGTCATGGCCAACGAACGACGGGGATTGGGAACTATGGGAAGGCGGGATGAGGGCACACGATGTCGTGGACATTCTGCGCAGATGCCAGAATCTCGTCAAATGCCGGCTGGATGTTACCCGGGTGGAAGCCTTCCAGTCTAGAGCAAGTGCTACCGTGCCGTATCTGGAATCCCTCACTATCCGCGAATGCGGAGACATACCAGAAGTAATGGAGTCGCTCTCCCTGCCATGTCTTCGCCATCTAAGCCTGGATCTCAGTCATGGGGCCGCCTGCAACGAGGAGCACTTTCTGCGCGCCATCACTCCGCACACTGAGCTTCTGACCAGCATCGACTTCACGATCCGCCTCTTCTCACACGAGACCCTGCTTGCCTTCCTTCGCTTGGTACCCGGTCTTCGCAAGATACGATTGCGCCGTGGGCGCGGGCTTTTCTCTGAAGAGGACATGCCCTCACTCATCAACGACGCCATCCTCCGTGAACTCACACCGACGGCGGCAAATCCAGGCCTTTGCCCCCTGCTGACCGAATTTGAAATCCACCGATGTGCCTTTTTTTCGGACGACACGCTCGCGCAGTTCATCGTCGCGCGGATGAACTCGGAATACCCTCTGATTCATGTCGTCGTCGACTTTGGGCGCACGGTGGACCGCGCGCTCGGCCCGGAGCTCGAGCGGTGGACGGCGGAAGGTGCGCTGAGTCTGCGGCTCGACTACGTGATACTAGATGCATGGAAGTACCATTCTAGGGAGGGGCTGTCTATGCTGAATGTGTGGTAAGCCCACCAGGTAGGATCTCGCAGAGTCGTGTTGTCATCATCGACAAGCGAGACCTGAACTCATGGTTTGCGCGCAGTGCACAGCTCCAAGTCTCCAATCCCAGTGCCATTTTTTTGGTGCAGATGCTTCGCGGGTCAATGCTTCCAGTCATTGCATATCTATCTGTACCGTAAATAGTAGATTAAGGAGTGGAGATCCATTCACTTTTGGTCGCTCAATCGACAGCGCATTTTCCATACGCACTCATGCACCAAAAGCTACCACGTAATTACCTCAGGCTCTGAGCAACCTTCGGCAGTTCAGCCGAATGATCCGGCCGCTGTTAGCGACACTGCTTCCAAGTTCCAGCACATTTCAGCAACTCACCAGGATGGCGCACCCTTGGCGCGCCCTCGTCTCGTCAAACATCCACGGCTGTGTACAGACACTCTTCAATTCGTAAGCGGTCCTCACCATCGGTGTGAGTCAGTGTCGACACATCCAATCACCCATACCCATCAGCCCCCACCGCGCACCCTCTTCGAAAATGGCTGAAATAGTCGGATTCATGTCCGCCGTAGCTGGCCTTTGCACCCTCGCGGACCAAGTCGTCAAGCTCAGCTATAGCTATCTCTCCGATAACCGTGATGCGAAACGGACGCGCGGGCGGTATCTCATCGAGCTGTCCGCCTTGAAGGACGCGCTGGACCACGCTCAAGAGGCCACCCTTGATGCAGAACGGCTTGGCGTGCTTCCCCCCCGACCTGCGGAAGTCTCTCCCGAGGTCCTCGACAGCTGCCACAAGTATTTGCAGCTGCTGCGGCAGAATCTGGAAGGGAGCGCGGCGACCGACGAGCGCGGTTCCGCGCGTCGCAATTCGACGCTCGTCTGGTCTCCCGAGGAGCCTCAAATGAAGAGGTATATCGAGGCGCTCCACCGCTTCCGCAATATCTTTTCCGAATATGTGTCGGCAAGCATTTTGTGAGGGCTCTGACCGTCATTCTCTCCATCTACTTGACTAAACATTTCTGAAGGGCCGTCTCTGAAGCGTCGTATGAGAAGCTCGACCTCTTAACCCGCGGTAAGTTTTCTCGACTCATATCAAACTCTTGCGACTCTCATCGCTTCTAAACAGAGAGAGAAAGGAGTGAGCTGATGGAGTGGCTACAACCGCCAGATTCTCCTCGCCACGCACCGCCGATTGCAAGTGCTTGCACAGGAACGGGCAAGTGGTTCCTCGAGTCGGATGCGTACCTTCGTTGGCGCTCGAGCGAGCCCTCCATCTTGTGGTGCCACGGAAAACGTACGGATTATGATTATCACCCGTGAATCACGTCCCTGAATAGACGCAGCCGGAGTCGGTAAATCGATACTATCGTAGGTGATGTCACTCTCGACGCACGACTCTTATTGACCTCGATAGGTCGATCGTCCTCCAAGATCTTTCCAGCTCCACTACCTTGCACTACTTTTGCGATTTCGCTGCGGGCAAGCATCAAACGTCGACACTCGTCCTGCAAAGTCTCATGCGTCAGATGCTGATGCACGGCAGCGATGACCATATTGCCATCTTGAAGCGGTGCCGCGAGCGCTCCGGCATGCCGCCCAGGTCCAAAGATCTTCTCTCCTCATTCATTGAGATGTGCAAACTGCAGCGCGGAGGAACATACGTTGTGCTGGACGCGCTGGATGAGCTCGAGGACCGCAGTATCCTGCTTCCGATCCTCAGCGACTTGGTCCACGCCGGCTGCTACGTCTTCGCGACGAGTCGACCAATTCCGGACATCGAGCACGTTCTCGCGTCTGCAGCACATCACGTCGAACTCGAGGCTAGCCGTAACGATCTCAAGATGTTTGTCGAGAGCGAGTTGCGGGCAAGCGACTTGGCTCATATCGCCGGGGCCAGCAGCATCGTCGATGCGGTCATTGACCGGGCTGGTGGAATGTTAGTATTGCTCATACCAGCCACTATTTCTCTCTGATGAACTCGGTAGATTCCTGCTTGCCCGGTTGCTCATGAGCCACCTCATGGCATTGATGACGATGGAACAGATTCGCGAGTCTCTAGCCGGGCTACCGTCCAATGTGACCTCAGCATACCAATCATGCCTCGACCGTATCCTCGCGCAGCCGCCTGCACGTTCCGCGCTCGCATTACGCGTGATAGCATGGATCGTCCACGCAGAGAGGCGACTGAGGTCGTCGGAGCTACTACAGGCCTTTGCTGTCGATCACGACGGCAACGAGGTTGACGAGCAAAACATCACTTCCCTGAGCATGTTGCTGCAGGTCTGTGTTGGGCTCGTCGTCGTCAATGAAGATACGACGATCGGTCTCGTCCATGCTACGGCGCATTCCTTTTTCGAGGACAAGCTCCAACCGTTCCTGAATGCGCATGAAGACATGGCCAACACCTGTCTTCGCTTCCTCTGCCTGCAGAATCCTTTCGGTCACGGTCCTTGCAACGCTCTAACCGAGCTAGACGCCCGCATCCGCGACATGCCTTTCCTCGCATATGCAGCGTATCATTGGGGTCGGCACGCTCGTCGCGCCGAGCAACCACTCATGCCGCTTATACGCAAGCTCCTCGACGATGACAGCCTGCGAGCCAGCTCATTCCAGGTACTACAACACCGCAAACGCCTGGATCCGCAACTCGCTGAAGCCTCGTTTGCGGCGCTACCGATGGGCGCGGGCCCCCTTCATGTTGCGGCGTATTGGAATCTCAAGGAAACGGCGGAGCTTTACATAGATGGGGACAGCGTTTCTCAGGCTGATGCACAAGGCTGGACTCCGCTTCATTGGGCGTGCTGTAAGGGAAGCGCCGCGGTTCGCGAGCTCCTACTCCGCCATGGGGCAGCCGTCAATGTGCAAGATTCGCGTGGCTGGACACCATCGTTCTGGGCCAGTTTCAGCGGCGACCGTGAAGCCCTCACCCGCTTGCTGGCCTGTGGAGCCGACCACCTGATCAAAGACATCTCCTGTTGGACCGCGTTGCAGTGGGCCGTATTCTGTGGAAAGCGGGATGTCGTCGAAGCACTGCTAATTTACCACAAGCGCTTCCTCATGGAGGATGTCAAGGAACCTCCCGCACCCGTTGCTTCGCTCGGCGTCGCGGACGCGCGGCAAGCTCAATCCCCCAATGTGGGCAGCATGGTACCGGCTGAGATCGCGGCCGAGGCAGGTGACGCTAGTCTCCTAGACTTATTACTGGAGGATATTAGCTCAGGCAGTGCAGCAAACTCCGGCTTCAACGAAGCCTGGGAGCGGGGCTGCTTCGACCCACCCATGCTCAACATCTGGCGCCTGCTGACCAAGTCTGAAATGTATAATGGACAAGAAATGTACATGTACGACGTAACGAGCTCGAAGAGCGGTGACCCAGATGTGCGCGAGTGGCGGTCACGCCTTCTGCATGCTGCTATCCGCGACAACAAGCTACTCATAGTGCAGCTACTACTCGAACTTGGTGCCGATGCCAACTACACGCTCAGTGGCCGCACCACCCTGTACACCGCAGCGTTCCGTCAAGATCCCCGTTTCGTCGAGACTCTCCTCGCCGCTGGCGCAGACCCCAACCTGTACGACGACTTCGGCCATACAGCCCTGCACCAGGCCATCCTCAATGGCTTTGAGGAGACAGCAGCTGCCCTCATCACCGGTGGTGCAGATGTCAACGCACGCGTGGCAGCTACAGAGGATGGGAGGCGGCGAAGATCCTATTCCTCAGGGAAGAAGGACCTCGATGGCGCAACCTCGCTGATATTTGCCTGCGGCTTTCGTATCACCCCACGCCAGTCTGCGCTTTCGACGCGCATCGTGAAGCTCCTTCTCGCCGCTGGCGCTGACATCACCGCTCTTGATTGCACTGGACGTTCGGCCATACACTACGCCATCCAGGCGTCTGATCTGATGCTGGTTACAATGCTCCTTGAACACGGCGCGAAGATACCTCCTTCGGACCCCAACGGGGGCTGTGCCATCCACACGTTCGTAGAGGGGCGGAGTGAGGACCAAAGCTTGGACGACCTGCAGAGCCTCTTAGATCTGCTCCTGGAGAATTTGCCGCCTGGCGCACATAGCATGGAGCGTCATAACGTGAAAGGACGGCGAAATCTGGAGCGAAATGGCGAGATCGACTGCCCGCTCTCGCTGGCCCTCAAACACGATAAATGGGACCTGTTCACAATGCTCCTGGAACGCGGGGCGCTACTGCGGACGAACAAACCACTGGAGCCGTTTTTGCGGGCAGCAGTCCGAGATATGAATGCGCCTGTGGTGCACTTTTTGCTTGATGAAGGAGCCAAGCCGGGTGGGGACGACGGTGCACCCAACATAGAGGATATGTTGTGGAGGAGCAATTCGCGCTATTATGCTACCGTCTGGGATTCCTTCACGCGCATCTTGGGCGACCTCATCAACGCTGGCATCGACATCAACTTCGCTCCCCGGTACGCCATGCAGCCTGCCCTCCTGGTTGCCGCTAAGACGCTCAATCTGCCCGACGTTGTGCAAGCCCTTATCGATGCGGGCGCTAGCCTCTATTCCACAAACGACGACGGTCTCGACGCCTTCCTCCTTTCAATGCTTCGCGGAAACTTCGACGTTCTTCGTTGCCTACTCCAAAACACATCCAATTATCCCCATCCTGATGCTGCTCATTGGACGCAACCGCTCGATTCCGCAGGTCTGGATCCCTCCCGGGATGCGGTCGCGTACATCTGTGCCTGTCTTAAGCAGCACGGCATGCTGAGGCAGCACACAAAATCAAGCAATATGACGCTGCTGCAGCTTGCGGTGAAAGCCGGTAATGCGCAGGTCGTTAGCAATCTGATAGCTTTCGGGGCTGACGCGAATGAAGCGAACGCGAAGGGATGGAGGCCCTTGCACACAGCCATTTTCGACGGCCACGGAGCCGTTGTTGACGCGCTCCTTGCCGCGGGTGTGGACATCCACGCCGCTACACATCAGTGGGAGAACTCGCGACGTAAGCCATCGGGTCTCTACGAGGGCGACCTGTGGACTGGTCAGCCCTTGCACCTGGCATGTATGACGGGCAACGCACACATTGCGGCTGAACTACTGGCGCGCGGAGCAGACGTGCACGCGACCACTGGATGCGATCAGGATCCAGGCCATGGACCAACTGCGTTGCACATCACATTAGACACGGGGACTTTTTACGATCAGGCTGGCCATTCGTTGGACCGCGGAAGGTTGGAAATCGCAAAAATGTTGGTTGAGCATGGGGCAGAGGTGCGGGGAGTTGTGGACCACCTCCGTCCCCACAACGTGCTGCGTTTCGAAGGTTTTGAGGACCTGTGGGACAAGCTGAGGACGGGTGTTTCGGAGAAGGCCAATCGACTAGATTAATGGATGAATAGCTTGCAATTATAGGATCTTTACATTCCCGATGAGTAAACCTTCGACTCAAACTCAAATTTTACCACCAGTTTTTTACGCACGCCTCCGTCTTTGCCGTGCACTGCTTGAAGCTTGACCTCTCTGGGCGGCGACTTCTTCGATGCGCTCGTTGGACGTCGATGAGAGATCTGAGAGTCTACCCAGAAATCATTCTCTGCAACAACTCTGCTGGTACAGATATCTGGCTGACCGACTATGGACTCGCTACCAAAATCGAAGTTTCGACGCAGTTTGGCCCCGGTCCATGGGTAGTCGTATATATATGAGCCCTGGTCCGTGCTTCATCTTTCCGACCTAAGCTTGTGCCTCATCTCGTTTCTAAAAATCCATCGACCGAGCAAACACAAACGGGTGCTACTCATCGTGTCGCAGCGACTGGCGGTCAGCATCATCTTCACGACTATGATCTCTGGAAGCCATCCGTGGTTCAGCGCAGGCTTGTCCGATGACGGTTTCAGGGGGGAGCGACAACCGTCGACTACCTTCTTAGGACCCTCAAAATCACCCGTCCGGCCAACGTGCTACTTCAGCGGTGCTTCCTCATGAACCCACTTCGAAGCCCGACGTGGGAAGAGTTCCGCCAGGCCGTAGACGGAATTGACTTGTTCTCGCTCGAGGAAACACCATCCGCGGTGGCAACGTCGCCAGCCCCGCGAGTTCCGCGGTCACACTTTTCCGTATCGCCTGCCCTATCACCCGAGTGCGCATGCGCAGTCGCCGCTCCTGCATCTACCACTGGCGAGCTCGAGTACCCCAAACTCGCCCCAATCCTCGCGTTCCCCAATGACGGCATTCTCCACGCCCCTCACTCAGCCCATGAACTTGTCCGCTAATCCTCCGCTGGTTCTATCGTCATCCTCGGTTCTTTTCGGCTCTGATCATCCCTCTCCTTCCTCCTCCTGCCTTTCGCTCGCCGCCTTTGACTCATACGCGCCATGCCTCAGCACCGCCTCGGACTTGAGCTCTCTCGTTAGGCCAGCGACGTTCGCCGCATGCGTGTGTGCATCGCCGATCCTTCTCGCCGAAAGCGACTGTGGAACCCTCTCCGCGCCTCCCCGCGAGCGCATCATGGCCAATATCTGTTCCCCTGCTCCAACATCAGCACGAGTAATCTCAGCGAGTGCCATATCGTCGCTGGCCACGGGCAACCGGCGTTGAGGAGGAAGAAGTCTTGTACAGTGGGCGTAGCGGAGTAATCTGTAGCCTCGCAGATAAATAGACCATGCATTAATTCTAGCATAATCTATTACTACTACGGAGACCCGGGAGCAGGGGATGACGAGGACTAATGCCGCAGTGGTCCTATTGAGCAACAAGTGGGTAGCGTACCGAGATGCATGATTTGCTACATCTTTACACTTCGCCACCTCGCTCTTCTGACATTTCGTTCAGCCCACGCGCAGTCTTTTGTTGTCACCGTCCGGGAGTGAGAGATCATGCAAACTGTACACGGACAGGCGTCGTCGCTCTTGCTGCGATATTGCATCGACTGGACGGATCGCCATACGAATGAAACAGCACAGGGTACGGCGCGCAGAGCGATGATGCTTGTAGTAGTACACACAAATGGATGTAAAGTGAGAATCTGATTGGAATCTGCCAGACCGGCGTCAGTATAGCGAGAGTGAGCTGACGGGGACAATCACGTACGAGGCAAGTCAGGCAGATACCGGGTCATTGGGACCCGACCGCTGAACGATAGGAATTGGCGCATCCATCGAGTCTATCTTTGAACTCGCAGAATCGGGATGAGAGACGAGCTCTGACTCCGGCACCTCCGTTTCAGCGTCCGAATCCGTAACCTCGTCTGAGTCCGCTTCGTCGTCCGAATCCGTTTCGTTGCCCGGCTCCGCATCAGGAGTGGTGACCTCCACACGAGCATACAGGCCCCCATCGGCGAATTCCATACGGAATGTAGGGTGGACCGGCAGGAACTTGGGGTACAGCCTTGCCCGCTGCGCCATCATCACCTTAAAATGTTTGAGATCCGGATATTCTCTGCAATACCTGTCGTGCCATTCTATGGCTTCGAAAGCAAGCGTGGCTACAGAGCTTCATTAGTGTGATCGAATCCTGAGCGTAATGACAGACTTTTTCGAGTGTTCCGAACAAAATTGAGTTGCGTCAGAGCATTTGCAATCTCCAAGCATCCCACCGTCGCGGGGGGAAGATAGGTGTCGAGCGGCAGGAAGGGGATCTTGCGCTTACATTCGTGGTGCGCGCGCGCTTCAGAAAATCCTACGATATAACAGGGCGCTTTGCCATTGAGCCGATCGGCAGGAGTAAGACCGGGGGCGTGGATGTCTATGATTGCATGCCGGAAAGGATGGTTTGACCTCATGCCACCATGCTCATAGCCGTAGTCGTGCAGGGCCTCATATGTACGAGCGACGAGTAACCTAGAAGAAGGCGTAAGTTCGCGGCGGGCGGGACATGCAAGCGTCAGAGATACCTGTTGGCCAATGTGTTCAGCTTCGTAAACGACAACTCATTCCAGGAGACGCCGCATCCCTGGGTGATGCTGAGCAAGACTTTCCCCCCCCAGTCGCCAGTGTTCATAGTCCACATCCCGTAGTGGATTGGCACCAACCATCCTGCCACTTTCGAGTCGTTGAGCTCGGTGGAGTGAAACATAGCGTCTTTCAGAAGCCTGGCAAAAGACTGGAGCGCGCTGCAGTCCTCGTCCATTTCCCCGTCGATGTGAGGAATGAGCCGGAGGCAAAACCTCGTTCCATCGGAAGACCGTGCGTTCGCATAGATGAGGTTCGAGTCCAGGTCCTCGTCTATTCCCCAGGATTTAACGTCCTCGAGATCAAGTGCTGCGGCTCTTCGATCACCCCGGCGGTTTATAAAGACGGAGCGACCCCGAGGAACTTTAATCTTGCTGATGTTGGCGGGGATGGGCTTGAATTCGAATCCGTCTGGGTGATCGGGTTGGGGGGGTATCCTCCAACTTCTGGCGACAAAGGTTTTTGGTAGCCCCTGTATACGGATGCGGATCGTTGTGGCCATATGGATTCGGGAAAGAGTGAGTGGCGGCGAGCTGAAGGTACTAACGGTAATGTCAACTTTGAGCGGTCGGCACGTGATCCCATGCCAAAGATGGAACAATAACGCCACTCAGGGGTTGCGCCCACGATCGATTTGCTTTATTCCACCAACCGTCATGTCGACTTCAACAAACTCCTCCCCCGTGCTCAAAAAATTCCTCGATACCATCCGAGCCAATTTCCATCTATTCGATGAAGGCCTCCAACGATATGACGGCCAGTTCAAGGAGCAATGTCGTTATATATTTCAGCGTTTAGATGCTAGCAACAGCATCGCTTCATCTCAAGATGAGGGGGATACAGAAGGCTCCTCCATGGTCGCCATCGCTAGCACCTCGGTTCTCAACCTGGATACTACTACTACATCTGATACCAGTGGGTCATCGTCCACGGTCCGACCACGTCTTGCCACTCAAGCTCCCACTGTAGCGGTCCCAAAATGGGCCGTCGGCGGCGAGTCGGGCGGCGAATCGGATCTAATCCAAAAAAATGAGGAGTACTGGTCCAGTAGTACCGACGACGAATCACGTTCATCCCGGGCAGATGTCGCTTCGTCTGATTCAGGGTCCGAAGACTCCGAGTCCGAAACCGAAGACACTGCTCCCGACTTGGAGGGCGACATATCAGTGGCTTTGGATGTCTCAAAAGTCGACAAGGCTACAACTCTACACGACTTTCTCCTCGCACCTCACCTTTTGGGACCTCTTCCTACCGTTTTGAGGTCGTCTCCCTCTCCTAGATCGGCCCGCAATGTCGAAATCCTCGACACGAAGCTTAGGCTTCTAGAAATTGTATATATGCCAAACATGGGCCGCGTCCTTCATAACTTCCTCTCCCAGAATCCTTCTGAAAACCTGGAGAACATTGAGGTTCCCTCGGCGCTCTTGCGCATCTTGCTTGCTGGCGCGCACATTGCCAACTGTGCACTGAAGCTGTGGAGTGAAGCGGACGTAGAGTTTCGTTTTCGAGTTGTCCAAGGACACGTTGTCGCGGAGTGTCTGAACCACAGGGAAGGATACCCGGAGGGCGATGAACGTCGCTATTACCCACGCAAGGGAATTCCGGGCACAAAGGCCGGTCAAATGTCACATGCGGTGGCTGATGTTGAACTGGGTCGCACGGTCACCGAAATAAAGACAGTGCACTCGATCGACGCCGACTTCATCAGCAACTTCCTTGGAATGCCGCTCTATCAATTTGAAGACATGATCAACCTCCATGGTACCGATCGTGGATACAGGTTTGATTTCAGCCCCCCTCAGACCCTTGCCGACACAGTGGGGCCGTATGCTCAGCCAGTGGTGCAGGTATGGACCCAGTTCCATGAAAAGAGCTACCGCTTTGGTCTAGGATCGAGTCAAGAATACAATTTTTTCACGATCAAAGATCCTGCAACTCCACAACGTCTATACATCTCGGCTTGCTTTCCCACCTTCGCGGTCCCGCGCTCGGTGCAAGTTTCTGAACCCGAGGGTGAACTCACAACCGCACCCTCAGGCTCCAAAGAGCCCAAACCCTTCCACACGTCCGACTCGGAGTCTCTGGCAGACCCAAACTTGGGCCCCGACTCATCTGATGAACCCGAAGAACTCGAACCCTATAATTCTGGTCTGTACACGATGTACAATCTTTGCAGAATTGCAAACAAACCAGAGCTGGAAGAACAATTTTTCCAGGAACTGCGAGAAACAGCACGTAATCTCATTCCCGTGCGATATCTTGATTTCAACCGGATCGGGGAGATGGACCCACCTGCTACGGGGATCCAGCAACAACCCAATATGTTGCAGGGTACGGTTGGCGTGAAATACTTCGACCAACCAAATACTGTGGGGCCGAAACCTCGCAAGCTTAGGGCCAGAAAAAAGCCAGAAAAAGAACGATACACCGACCCATACGCTAGTTCCCGGTCTGAGATTCAAGTTGAATCTGGGCCAAGCACACCGGAAAAGGCTCAACAGGTTAAAGCCAAACCTCAAAAGCCTGCTAAGAGCCAGAAGGGCAAGGGCAAGGCTAGATAATGTACGTTCCTTTTGGCAGCAGCACTTTGTTTCATTTCGCTTACTACAACATATGGTAGCTTCAAGGATCCTTTTCGGCTATCTAGGGCCATCCGTATATACGTACGAGAATGCAGCAGTGTTTGAACTTATCTTCGAGGCGTTATTATATGCTAGTATCTATATGTATTCAGCAATTCAAGTTCCTGTGCTAGAGATGTATGTACATGCCTGGGTTGCCGGAAAGGAGTCAGTCGGTCCGTGAAACACCGGCTTGCTGAGATAGTACAGCGCTGTTTTCCTTTCGTTCAGTGTTTGACGATCATATTTCGAATAAGGGATTGGAGTCTGGCCCGAGTCCCGGAGAGCGGTTCCACTGCTGGGAATAATCCGGCGGATCCGGCGGATCCGGCGGATCCGGCAGCAAGGCCTTAAGGGACGGGTGATGGCATGCTTAAGGTGCTTGGCATGTATCGTCCTTAAGTGCCCATGCTTTGCTAGATGCTTAAGTGCCCACGCCTTGCTACTATTGCTTAAGTGGAAATGACGACAATGAACGGTTCTGTTTCTGTAATACCTAAGTCAAACTATCCTTGTCTATGGACGTCTCAGAGTCAAGTCGAAGTTCCTCACAGGCTCTGCTTGCCAGTGAGGTCCTAGCCCGTCTTATTGCACACCCCTCTCTCTCAAACTCTCTCACATGGGGCCAAGTTCAACGCTTCATCCGACTTACAAGAAGAATCTGGCCAGAAATTACCAGTTCACGAAATGACGGCCAAACAGACTCGGGTCCTCTATTTCTTCCAAGGCACATCCGTTCTTTCCTTTCTGCAGTCCTTGCCCTGGACCCAAACAAGACGGAGCTCTGTTGGATTGCGTTTCACGACTTGATTGGACGAACAGAACTGGAGAAGGAGGTGCAGGATGATGACCTCTTTCGGATGCATGGGATAGAAGCTAGGATTGGTAACGCAAACCTGGATTAGTTCATGGCCACACTCTCATGAATGATAGGTGCTGAAACCACTAGACCACCACATAAAAGATGTCCTCGTGCAGGCTGTAGCAATGCCGTTCTGGGTGAAGAGCGTACTTCGGAGAGTAGGTTGTATACCCTTCATCGTGGAGTGCTCCCTGTTTTTTCAACTTCAACCTACTGCCGTCGTCCGTTCTTTCTCTGTTGCATTCCTACACAGGGACTCATGTTGCTTGACAAGGTTGCTCCACACGTTACTACCACAATTACAGTGTTCAGCATGCTGGGCTTGTTCATCCACAAAGAACTTACTACGGAGGGGTTCCGGATATTCTGGATGTGACGGAACATGCCTTTATTGAGCGCAAGCTTTGTGTCTTTTTTGAGACGCAAATGTCAGTGGCTCAGTGGGTGTATTTGGGCTCGCAGATCAAGGTTCATACTGAAAAGGCTTTCCTAGCTGTTCCGCGGAAAGCATTGCCAAGATATATAATACGGGCCTGGCACGCCCAGCCACATCTATTCCAAACACTTCTTGGTTAGGTCGTGACCTACTTGACCCTGTAGTTCTGGACGCTTTCTTCCTGCATGCTTTATTGCGGTATAAGGAGTCTGTCTCTGAATTTCTTGTAGTCCCTCATGATGGATTGCAACGAGTCAGGCTTGATGAAGCCCTAGATGAGCGCAACTACCTTATGGCTGGAACTGGTCAAGAAATGTGGGCTCATTACTGCAGCAAGTGTACGAAAACATGGATTAATCCTGAGGATGGGCTAACATGTATGTTTCTTTATTTTGGGAGTCTATACTACTTTCTCAGCTTGCGATTCACAGATATGATTTCTGCCGGCGTTGCTGATGGTGTCACAGTGGGACATCCATGTTGCAACGTCCATGATTGTAAAGTGCGGCTTGTAACAACTCAAGATCGGTTTTGTCCTCTACATGCTAGCAAGCTCTTGGAGTGTTGCATTTCAGATTGTGTTTCGGCAGCCGAAGTGGGACATCTCACATGTCTCATTCCTTCTCATAGGCAATGGGAAGATGATCGTAATGTGAAAAACCCATCTATCATCCAGCTCCGACGGCGACTGGCCCGCGCTGGACTTCCTGCCTCCACTAGTACCCTTCCTCCCACACCTCACACTCCAAATACTCCCAAAGGGCGTGTTGCTCGCAGGTGGACCCACAACGAACAGCTGTTTGTCAGATGCTGTGCTATTATTATATCTCGAGCAACATTTTATGGTGCAGAAGGTGTTTCAGGACACAAGGTTAGTCTCTCCCTTGAATTAATTATCTGTACTCACCCCTTTAAGGCATTTCTCAAGACCACATTCCCACCTCAATTTCCACGAGCGATGCCCTCCTTCATCTTTTATGACAACAACTGCAACCTTCTGAAGCACCTCCTGGCATCTGGGGACCATTACTTCGACAACGTTGGCCTTCCCATCGATGTCTTCCATGCAACAAACAATCACGATGATTTATTTTGCACTGCGCACAACAGCCCAGCACTTTTTCCTGAGCTTACGGATTCCGATGGTAACTCTGTTTTCAATTCCTCTGTAGCTGAGCAGACAAATGCTTGGTTTGGTGGCTATCAGTCTATTGTACGTGAGATGACGGTTCCAAGGTATGTCTTGTATTATTTTCTTATCTTTCATGTCTGACTGATACTGTATGTGACTTAGATACAACTTCTACTTGGATGAGATGATTACCTTGCGTAACCGAGTCATTGTTGAAGAACTGCGGAAGGACGGCCAAGCTCCTTCATTTCATACTGACACTTTTTTGCGTGGACTGTAATATATAGTTCAATTTTGTGGCCTTAAGTTATCTCAATGTTGGGGTCCTTAAGGGCCGGAGATTGACACTCCTTAAGTACCCGAGATTGTTGGATCCTTAAGCCAAAAGGTGGAAACTACTTAAGCCAACCAGATGCATGGCTCCTTAAGTCCTAAGGTTTGAATGTGGCTCCTTAGGTCTTAAGAGATCATGGCTCCTTAAGTCTTAAGAGATCACAATCCCTTAGGTATGCCTTCAAATCTCTCCCTCCCTAAGCAGTGCACTTCTCTCGTACTTAAGCTCTCCACAATATGTCCTCCTTAAGTACCAAGCATATCTCCATCCTTAAGTGGCTTGCAAGACCCATGCCTTAAGGGCTTTCCACATAGTGGTGGCCAAGTACAGTTTGGAGATTGGTTCCAACCTGAACCAAACCAAACTGGAACTATCTGCACAACAAAACACATAGTATGCAAAAACTGTACTCTAATATATTCATATTTACAAACCTGGATCTCTTACATTACTAATGAAGCCTTCTTGAATATTTGGAGGCACAGGAACCAGAACTAGCTCCCGCTGGAAAGCTGCCTGTAAATCCGTTCCATAATCAGTCCTCCCAGAATGTCCCGCCTCAATTGCCATCTTCAGAGTATCAAACCCCGTAGCTGGACCATGGCGCATGGTAGACTGATTAAAAAAAACAAGGCTGCCACGCCCCATGGCATCACCTGGAGCAGCCTCAAATGAGTTTTCAGGCGTTGGTTTGTCAACATCAGCTGCCGTCCATACAACGCGGAGACCTAGCATAGTTTAGCTTCCATGATTGAAGATTAAAAAGGAGTTACGCACGGTGCACATCAACATTGAAGTGGTAAAAAAGTGCAGACGGATAGCCTGCCAATGTCCATGGTGCAAGCTGGACTGCAATCTCAGCCTCCCAGAGAACGATCCAACTTCTGTTACGATGGTCAAAGTTCACTAAACTTGTTGGTCAGAAGGCAGAAAGAAGAACAGGTCCAAAAACCGTACAACCACAAAGCAAGATGTATGTTAGAATCATGCAGATATAAACTTGATTCTTGAAATCAGCATGGGGGTTGGTTTGGATGCGAAGCTGTCCCGGGAATGCTACATTCCAGCAAAGATTCCAGAAATACCCGAACATGGGTTTGATTCCGTATCTTGCAAGATGAAACGCGGCGTCTCTGTCGAAACTGGCCGCAATCCCAGGCCAAACAGCACGCATGACACTGGACACAAAGTCTCTGTCGAATGTGATCAAGAACAGTTGAGAGCCTTGAAGCCTTGCTTGACGTACATTATATTCTTGACAATCGGAAGTCCCATGAATTTATCCACACGCTCCTGGTGTTCGCGATGCCAAGCTGTCAGATACGGAGCCTGGAAAAAAAGGTTAGTTTGGCCAAAACATGCAAGCCCAAGGACGTACTTTGGATGACTGACGCTGGTGTCCGATAATGATAGCCATATGAGGGCCCCGAATCCCACCTGCATAAGCAGCCCGAATAGAGGGGGAGTTCAAGTCGTTACCAACGAGGACGGCTTGAGCTTCCTCTATCTCCGCTATACGATCTTGCATCCACATTGCGCGAAAGGAACGGTAGAGGAAAACATGATTGTTTTTATCCACTACAAAAGTGCCTCGTTCGTCTGCAGGGCTGTTCCAATCACATCAGTAGAAATCGAGAAAAGGAAGAGCAACACTAACTTGGCACGCTCCAAGTAGGGAATAGGAAAAAAATTAGATAACCAAGGATGGAGCGCCTCCCCATCTGGCTTAGACTTATAGAGCTGGTCGATTTTCGCCCGGGCAAGAGGAGGAGGCCTAGCGCCTTGCCATCCGCTAGAGCTGTGCAAGGCATCATGAAGAAGGGTAAAGGTAGACGATATCATGAGGTCCCCTCTTGCAAATGTGCGGCGCATTATGTCCTCTTCATGGCGCGGGTTGATCTGGTCTTGACCAATACCAATCTTCTGCCTAGCCCCTCCTCGGCGAGCCGTCCGCGCCTGTTTGCTGGGCTTTGAGTGCTTTCGTTTGTGCGGTATTTCGTCAATGGTTTTAGAGTGTTCCTGCGTGGCCCGAGGAATGGCATGGTGCACAGTGAGGACTGGCTGGTCTAGAGACGTGTGCGCTCTAGATGTTTTTTAGAGATAGACGAAGGGAATAAACTTATTCAGCTCACGTCCACTCATGCACCGGCATCTTTGGAAGGCCGTCCTGTCCAAGATACTTGAGCGTCTGCGAGTCCATGAGCTGCCGTCCATTCTTCTCTTTTTTGACAGGCATTTTGGTGTTACTACGTGAATATAGGACTTCTGTGAGATAGCGCTTGTCAAAGGCCTGTAGGTCTTCGAAGGGGTCATCAGCCGCCTCTGCATCACGGGATGCAATGTATAGGCCTAGCAAAGAGTGGGTATCACATCGGCTTCGGATGACATCGCCCTTGACGAAGGGGCGTTGGTTACAAAGTGTAGATGGGAGATGTGTTTGGCTTACCGGAAGTAGCGTCAATTCATTTGCCTCCTCAGCCGTCCCCTCCTCCTCTGTAGCTGCAGACGCATACCTGCCTGACCTTGAGAACCTGTAGCACGATGGGCTGAGAAACGGACCGTGGTGCCGCTGCGCCATCCACAAACAACATGAGGTCGGAACGAGTCAGGGGACGGAGCACATGGCCCTTTCATGATCCCATGTTAGGCAAGGAGGTCTGTCCCATGCAAGGGCTACGTACTGTTCCATCTTTCTCAGACCCCTGGCCTATAGCTCTGTTGTGGAGATGTTCCGGGAGGTGACCGTAGATAGTGTCCTCGAACGGAGTTTCATCCTCATTGAGGACGTCCAGAAGTGGCTGCATCGAGAAAGGCTCTTGTGGCATCGGGTGGCCATCATTTCCCTTCCTTCGTTTCTTCTGAAGCAATGAGGCATTATTGGTAGGGACGCGGGGAGGCAGAGTGAACAAAACGCGCCCCAGCCCGAGTACGAAGCAACATGGAAGCCAGCTTTCCACTGTGGTTTAGTTCTTCGTAGATTGATACCTCTTGTGTGATCCGGCTTCAGCTGAACCAGAAGAACTTCAAGCAGAGAGGAATTGGCTCAGTCGGACGGAGGAAAGGTAAGAGCACGTGCTCCGTTAATTAACGGAGGCAATTGAGTCGACCGCCTGATGTGCACCGTTGGCTTAGTCTAAGTCTTGTCAACAGACTTGATATTCTTGAGCAAACACACACATGCGAGACACGTCCAGAATCCAGCAAATCTTGAGTATACACGAATACATGTATGTGTTGTAAAGAAAGAAGGTGCGACTACTAATAGCTAGACAACATAAGCAAAAGAGCTCGCGATCTAGCAGCTCGGCCGCGCGCTCTAGCAGCCTCTGCAGCTCCTCGTCCTCAGCCTCTCCACAGAACGGCACCGCCGCGGGGCGGGAACAGCTCGGACGCGACACCGTCCCCTGGACGGCCGTGGCGTTTGCCGCGTCGATCTCAAGCTCGAGCCTTGCGCAGCTGCCACCAGCATCAGACCCGGGCTCGGGCCGGCAGGGGCTCGCAGCGGGCAGGACGTGGATTTGCGCTCGTCTGCGCTGCCCCAGCCCGCAAATCTGCGCGACAGTCGCCGGATCGGACTCGGCGGAGCGACGTGCGTACGCGGACGATAGAAGGGCGGGCGGGACGGCTTGCGGTAGGCGCAAAGGTCGTGGAAGCCGGGCAAGTCGGACGCGCAAGATGACGGCGGCAGCGGCGGCGCTGTGGGAGGGAGGCGGCGCGTTCCAGGGCCAAGGTGCGTAGGCGCGACCTGGAAACGCGCAGCGGGAGGCGGCGATGTGTCCGACGTAGCTGACCAGAGGCAGATATACGGACCAACGACGTATATGTGGCGCTGTGGGCGACGATTCGCCTCAATCGGCGCGCGCTCGCGCCACTCTTCCTCCTCCCTCTCCGTCCTCCGCGACGACCGCGAGCACACCCGCCCGCAAACTGCGCCAACAAACGCCCCGCCGCCGCCTGCAGCCGCGACTCGCCCCGAGTCGTCCGCCTCGCGCGCTCGACTCCCTGGTGCATGAGCCCCGCCCGCAAGAGCGCCGCAACAGTCCGGGTAGGGGCATTACAATGTGTACCGGCGCCAGCCACGGTACACGTTACAATGGCCCCAGGACCTTGCCATGGCCGGTACACATTGTAACGTGGCCGGTACACATTGTAACGCGTCCCTGCGGCACATTCAACGGCATGCTCGGCACAGCAAGCTAACGGCCAGGGCCCTTCGGGAACTCCCGAATAATTGGCGGTGTACAATGCCATCAGAAACCAAATATCATCTGAATTAATCCGGTCAACAATAGATCCACCCTCTTCAGTTGTAACATGTACATACAAATACCAGTCCAAAAAGGGATATAAATTGATGCGCGTTACACTCAAAATATATCCTCCTCCTCCTCCACAGGGTCATTGGTGAACTCGTCGTCGTCCTCTTCAAGCTCGACCTCAAGTGGGACAAGGACCGCATCACGTACATCGACAAGATGGTCCTTGAGGACCAGACTGCCCCGCTCACGTACGGCACTCCATTTCCCATGCCATTGGATGGCCCACGCCGTTTCCCGTGCCGCCTGCTCCAGTGCATATGCACGCAGCCCTTCTGCTAGCTCGGGGCTAGCACTAGGCCTAAGTGCAACCCTCTCCGTCCACCATTGCGCCTTCCACCTGCAAAAAACCAAGACACGACGCATTTCCTCATCAACGAGGATGAGCTCCTCCCGCCAGCGGTCTGCACGTGCGCGTGCCTTTGTCCACTCTACACGGATATCTGCGAGTAAAGGTCAGGTCTCAAGGCAACATGGCCTCAAAATCGGCTTACCGGGATGCAGACTGCCGTCTGCTGCCACATCTCCACTCCCCGTTGTCGTGTACCAAATCCAGGACAGGAGACGGTTACCTTCGCCGGTCTCCAGGTTGAAGAGGACGGTCAGCTCCACCGCTTCTCCGTATGCATCGACTGCAGCCTCGTCGTCGTCTGCCGCTAGTCCTGCAAGCAAGCGAGCCTTGCGTGCGTCCTCTTTCTCTTGATCATTCATCAGCCGCTCATTCATCCCACGGATGTCATCCTTCCCGAGAACGCGGAACTGCTGCTCCCACACGCCAGCACCACGGAGCGCCATCAGTCCTGCTCTTGCCGCCCGATAGCGTTCGGCCGCCGAACGGATGCGGTCCTCGATACCGTCAAGCAAGGTCCTACTCTTTGTCCACATTCCCTGCCCAGCCGTATGTTTGCGCTTGAACTGGTGTGCAAATGTCCTTGTACGAAGGCCACTCCGCAGATCACGTAATGCCTCGGACGCTTGCGCGTTACGAAGGCTGTCCTCGTGGCCTGCCAGGCCTGCAATGCAGACAGAGTTGCGCGCTGCCGCAGGTATCGATGACGGTAAGTAGATCTTGATTGTTTCTGGTTTCGCGTTGTTTGCAGGTGGCGGTAGCGGGTGTTGTTGGGTGATCCACTGGCGCAGCCCTGGCATGTAAGTTTCCTGGATATCGCGCAGCGCGGAGACCTTCCCGAGAAGCAGAGTACGGCGGCGCTGGAGCTCTGTTGCCTGGATGGTCGTCATAGCCTTGCGTTTTGCGGCGAGTAGTACTGCCGCTCTGTAATAACATTAGTGACCATTGTGAAATCAATAACGAGCACACATACTGCTGCTCCTCGATCTCAAGTCCTGCTAGGAGGAAAGCAGCCGGCTTGACAAGCACGGCGGCGGCGCCATCCCTTGCAACACGCGCATGATCCTCCGATGAGATTCGGCTCATGACGTCGGCCATTGATTCGGCTACCGGAACGATCAGCCGCATCCGTGCAAGGCGTAGCAATGCGCACCTTCCACCTCTGGGTATTCGTATGGGTTCTCCAGCTCCGAGTCAACCTCCCAGGCGCGTACTGCCTTTTCCCATACCAGCAGATCTGACTCGTGCCCTTCGCGCAGACCCTCCGAGAATGCGTAGAACGCACGGGAGTGAATCATTGCCTTGGGAATGGCGAGAACCATCTTCCTGAGAAGTGCGTTGCCTGCAAAGTTGATTAGTCATCTTCGACCTGTCCAGCGTCATAAAACTCACCCATATCCACCGTCTTCTTCCAATTTGAGAAGCCGCAGAGATCGTCAATTGTATCCTCCCGTGCCCCCGGACCCATCACCGAGATGAACCGTGCTGCCCAATTAAGCCACGACCAATTTCTCTCCACCCCCTCTCCATCCGTTCTACCGACACCCCTCGTGTAATTGAAAGAGTAAGGGCCATGGCATTTCTTGATGTGAGGCGGAAGGTGAAACTTTGGCACTTTGAATAGAACCTCGATTGACTCGGAAAGTTTCATGTGTGACGGCATCTTCTTTGCACGTTCCCAAAAATTGCGTCCCCATTGACAAGCAATGTCGTAGCTTGAGACGATCGACAGGAGGGTGACACCGATTAGGCTAGAAAAAAACAGGTAGTCCATATTGCAGTACCTGCCGCAAACTTTCAGTGTTGTGCAATATTTTGCTCGCTCGGGAAGGCTTACCGCTCGCCCTTTTGTAGATCACCTGTTCCAAGCGGACGGAATAGCTCGTGGCGCGAACAGCTAACTGAGCCAACCCCGGAAGCTCTGAGCCCCTTGGCTCGTTTGTTGTTTGCCGTCCAAAGCGCTGCAAAAGATACACAGTGGCTGATCTACAAGCAAATCAGCTCCAACTCCATTGATCAATAGGTAACGCACCTCGTCCTCGGCCACATACTTTGATAAGTGCTTGAGATACAGGTCGTTCGCCACCATGTAAGCCCAACCAGGCCCGAGAGTGGGATCCCTCTCTCGTGTCGATCGGTCACGCCCCTTCATCTTGAAGTTAGCGTCTTTAGACACTAGTAATCGATATATCCAGCTGCGGCGATATGAGATTGGATATTGAATGTGAAAAATGATACTACGCACGCTATTTCTGGAGGTGCATCCTCCCATCCTTCCGGCAGGTTGATTCCAGGATGCGGGCAAGCCCTGCAAACTATGCAGAGCTCACCTGGTTCTGTTCCCGCGATGCCCGTTGGATCGTGCAATCGCCCGGCCCGTTTGCACATCTGACAGTGGCGGTATTCTCGGATCATATTCATGAACTGTTGCAGACGATTCTGGCAATACGCATTAGCGTCCTCTCGACAGGATGTAACAGGTAGCTCACCGGGGGCTTATTTAGACCAGCTCCGTCTCTTAAGATGACCAAAGTGTTGTAGAAGTCGTACGCGGGGACGCGTGCTTGCAAGTTGAGGCAGTGAAACCGTCTCAAAAGACTCAAGCTTGCCGCTGTGGAGGGATCGGTCGACGTCGCTGGATACCAGCCAATGTTGATCAGCTGTTCTACCTCGGATGGGGAACCGGGACAGCCACAAAAATCGATGTCAATGACATGGATACCATTGTCGTGCAGGACAACAAAACCGTTGGCTCGAGGCGTAAGATGTACAAAGGGGCAGTCCTCGCCACGGAAATGCCCCACTTGGTACCGCAGTCCGAGATCCCGCAGTGTACGGCCTTGAAAGTAGCCATCCTGCCATTCCTGTACTGGTATCAGACTTGATTCCAGCCTCCGGTAAAAGCTCACCTGCAAGAAATGCAGAGGTTCCGCAAAGTGCCGCTCAGTGATGCACGAGCTGCAGATCATCTGACCGCCAAAGCAGTCCTCGCAGCGCCAGGCAGGATTCGCTTCCCCACACGCAACACATCCATTGGACCACCAAGGCCCACGCCCTTCCCGCCGCATCAGCGCATCACCGTACATGTCACGGAGCTGCATCCATCCCTTCACAGGATGATCCTGATGGATTACCATTGGTCAGTATCCACGCAGCAAGTTATAGGAACAAGAACTCACCGAATTCTCATAGCGCTTTGCTTTTTTCTTAATCTTGATACCAACAGGCCCCTCAGGGACGAGAAGTGGTTGCTCAAACATGCTGTCGTCGCGCGAGTAGCCCATAAGCTGATCAAATTGGTCATATGGCCTGGGCTTTTCCGGAGAGGGGGGTGGGGGAATATTGAGCTCCTCGCGCACTCGACGGTTTGTTGCCGTTGAAGCTGTTGACATCTCGGCCACCGGGTTGTGGACATAGATCTGGCGGGCCTCGCGCTTTCTCTTGCGGCCGGTCATGGCGGGAGCTCGTCGCGGAATTACATGTGAAACCGTTCACAAGTGGAATCAGATCTGAGGAATAAAATCTTGGCGTGGCATCATGAAACAGTCTTCGAAGATATAGCAGATTTAAAAACAATATTATGAAGCGAGCGGCGCGCGACGAGCTCCTGCTCACGAGGCAGCGGCCCGGCCAGACCTCAACTTGCGCGACTTCGATTTGGATATCATAACACGCAACCCCTCGGGAAACTCCGTGTAGGCGGGAGGGGCATCCATCGGCGGCAAGTCAGCTGGTGGCGACAGGACGGGGGACGGCGAGCCACTGGAGATTGTGACTGGGGAAAGCGAGCGAGGTGGGGGCGAGGGCCTAGCCTCCAAGCGGGAGGGCATCACGGGCACAATGCGGTTGCTGGTAGCAGTACCCGAGACGTCGGCAGTCGGGTGATCATGTTCGCCCATGTCGCAGCGGGCATACCAAGCATGCTGGAGTTCAGAATATTGTCGATAGCCCTTGAGGGTGGCCCCCGACACATATTTGTACTGCTTGCTGGCGGACGGCCTAGCAATCAGTTCGCGTCAGACGAGACGATGCGGAGACCTCCAGCCAAACAACACACCAGGATGCGTAAGCGCCCGGCTTCTTCACATTCGTACCGCACACAAGATAGAGACGCTGCCCCGCAAGTGGATGCACGGGCTCGCCAGGATCTGGGTGGAACGGGGGTTCACAACGGTGCCTCGAGGAGGACGAGGACATGGACAGAGTCAGAGCGAGGATTATGTAAACTCGTCCATTTTAGGCAATGGGACACAAAGAAAATTTTATTTACGGTGATTATTCAAGGCGGAGCGTACTAGGAGCCGTACTGTACTATACAGAAGGGCATTTGTCTTAGAGCTAGGTACGACGCTGCACCGCATTTCTTGACCATTGACAAGCAATATCGTAGCTGAGGACCAAAGAACTGCGGGACACGGTGTAGAAGTCCATCGCTGTGACCTGCTCCCCGCGCTGCAACGACGTGGGTGTGTCTAGATCCCCGATGCTAGATTGAGGCTCGCTGGCCTCCGTGCTCTGCTGGCCCTGGATGTCGCTGGATGACGTGGTCGACAAGCTCCCTGGACCCATTTGCGAATTCTCAGGGGAAGCCGCGTGCTGGGTCGTTGTAGGAGGCATCTCGGGTGGAGTTTGACTATAAGAAGGCAAGAGATTAGAAGGAATCCAGAAAGAGTGAGGCATATCGCACCTTGCACTCATGAATGCGGAAGATGATAGCAGAAGGTGGAATGGATCACACGTGTAAGCAAAATATCATTCTGGTGCGGGACAGTGCGACATCATGGGAAGTGAGGGCTTGAAGGACGAACTAAGGGCCTGCTGCGTCGTCCTGCCTGACTTTAATGCGCCAGAGAAGCTCTTCAAGCCGCTGGAAGCCCTCCGCCTCACGGAGCTGGCGCCGGGCCTCCACGACTTCTACCGCTTTGCGCTCCGCACGCCGGCGACGAGACGCTTCCGCAAGCACAAGTCGATTTCTAATATGGTAGATGAGGTACGGGCAACGTGGTAGGGTTTGTGCACTCACTGCTCACGAAATTTCCTCGACGCTTCACGGGCTGCTGCCCGATGGGATTCCACGGCAACTGCGCTCTCTTGGGCCCGCTGTGCTCGGAGGGCTGCCATGCGGGCCCTTTTTTTTTCGTTGCGGGCATCCCGGTTCCTAACTGAGCTTATAGGTTAGTCTGGGGGCATTTGAGAAGGAGTTCTCACCGGTCATTGTACTCTTTGCTCGAGCGGCGGCGCCTGCATTGAAGCTCGGTCGGAGTGTCGCCCGATAGAGAGGCTAGGTGACATGGCATCGAGGCAAGGGAAGACAGCACAGCCGCCGGAAGCAGCCGCTTCATCCAAAATAGTCACTTCCATCGACCTTTTATTTTCCTGAACATCCTATTTACAACCTGCAGAGCGTGCCTTAGGGCAGGGTGTGTTATCAATTATTTCGCATTTTTCTATATATATTTTTCCACCTTTCGAGAACTTTCAATTTGGGCTCATTTTCAACACACTTCGTCCCAAGTTGCATATGTACACTGGTCCGACAACTTCCACTTGCTTGTCCAACTACCTTATTTTAACACAACTTCAAATCTACTGACTCTACTGGCTCTTTTGGATCCAATGCACATTTTTCCAAGGCTCTGGGAAGTCGTCGCCTCAAGTTACAATTACTCTACACCGCAGATCAGAATAACTTGACCTCATCGTTATAAACAGTCCCTTTGGCTCGCCGACATTCTGAGTGTTTCAATTCAAAGTAATACTACATGTCAACTACATCTTCTGCAAGCTAAAAGATTGCCACTGGCATAGTCCGGCACTAGAGTCAAAATCCTGGTTAGCTGGGGAAGGGAAGCGTGGTGAGTGCACCACTCACCGCGTGGTGAGTGCACCACGCACCGCGTGGTGAGTGCACCACGCACCGCGTGGTGAGTGCACCGCCATTCCCATAACCGTTCCACGACATGCCTATTCAGCAAATTCGCGAGTGCGACATTCAACGCTCTGGGCACGAATGGCAGCTACTGAGGCAGCGCAAGGCCGAGCGCGCCCGCCAAGCTGGTCTCTCGACTGCCACCAATCCCGAGCGTGGCCTTTGCCTAGCAGACAGTCAAAGCATCATCACTTTCATCCCAGGAAATCCGACACCACTCACCAGCACTCAACGCCGTAATGGCGATATCATCCCCGTGAACCACCCCATCGCCAGTTCTTCGCAGCCCCCGCGACGTCGGCGGCGCCAAGCAGTGCCACATGCTCCGCCCCCCCCGCCAAGGAACAGCAATGTGATCCGCCGGTCCTTTGCGGCCGAAGATGCGGCGTTGCTCGCACGCCTCGCCAGCCCAAGAACGGTCGTGAAGCGCAAGGGACAGACGCTTGAGGGGCCGGAGAAGAAAAAGTCAGCCTGTTTTCGTCTTGCCTGTTGCTCGTTGTACTGATTATTGATGCCTTGCAGGTCGAAGCTGGCTTGATCTACGCATCCTGTCCTTACACTTATGAGTATGCATTGCAGGAGTGCAGGGAAAATACAGGGGGTGCGCGGCAGCGGCAAAAGCTTGGCATATGTAACGCTGAATCTTTTGATGAATGTTGCATGCACCATTTGATGAACAGATGGTGTACATCCAATGACTGCACTGCAGCCTGATTACTTGCCCCGACCAAGGCGCGAGCACAAACAAGATGTGGCGGGATTGTTGGAGGAGGAGTGAAGGAGATTCACTCAGAGAGGCAGCGATACAGCGCAAGTGGCGGGGCGGGGGTTCCCGGGCGATAGATGCAATTGATGAGCGGCGCTATGGTACAACAGAGCATGCAAACATGCGAGCACGATCAGCACGATCAGGGCCAAATACTCCCAGTTGCGGTGTTCCAAACGCCAGTGGCGGTGCCCCAGGCAGGGTCGCCCAAGCTGTTCGGCTCAGTCCACCAAGCGGTACCGGTCCCCCATGTGGTAGGTGTGGTCGCGGCGGAATGTGATGCCCATTCAAGCGCGTCCTGTGCAACGTCACCTAATTATGAAAAGTTCAGCCAGATGTAGAGGCTTAATGGCAAAATGACACACCTAGGGTAATCCCTAGGGCTAGAATGAGAGCGATGTTTGAGTAAGTAATGGTACATAAGCGGGCATTGAGTAGGTTTACCTCGGTAAGTTGCCCGAGCGGCAGCACGACGTCTACGTGAGCGTGAGAGGTGGGCGGATCCTGTGAGAGCTTGATAGTTGGGGTTAGTGTACACATGGCAAGAGCAAGCACCAGAATCACTCACCATTGCGAGGACGCCCGGATTTGCTCATGATGGGGGCAAAGAAAGAGAGGATGCGCCAAGCCTTGATGATCATTGCTACATCAAAGCAAGCAAGAAAAGAAACAGATGGCACCGGGCTCGCCCGCAGTGAGTACAGCGAGTGGGAGCGTATGGGTTCAACGTAAAGAATTGCTGCAGTGTATGAGCAACGAGAACATATATCCTGAATAACAGTCCGGGAGGCTGTGCCGCAAAGGAAATGGTAAACAAACATACACATTGTATTGCGCCTGCTTTCCTCCAGAAATGGCTCGCAAAGTGAAGGCCAGTGGTGAGCCTCCTGGCCGCAAGTCCGACTTCACGGGAGAGAAAAAGGAGTGGCTTGAGAGCTTCCGCCCGCGGCTCCTGGAAGTGGCCAAGAACCCGAGCAAGACCTACGACGAGATCACCAATCTCTTCATCCTACGCTATGGCTACGACCTCCCCTGGGCTGAAAATGTGGTTGGAAGCCTAGAAGATCAGCCGCCTCCACCCCCTACCACTGATGCAGAGGAAGTTGCGCGCCGCGCAAATATTCGCGCCACATTGCGCCAAGTGAGTGTTTCTGTGCTGGTACTCTACGCGTGTTAACTGACGTGTAGAGGGGCAGAAAATACCCAACTGGTATCGGAACCGCTACCGCGGCAAGAAGGTCCACGCCGGCACAATCAAAAAGATCTTGAAGACGATGGAGGGAATGGCGGCGCCTACCCAGCGCCCTCGCCGCAAGCCGGGCTTCGCTGTGTATTCGACATTGCACTATGCAGAGCGGGTGAAGCCGCGTTTTGACGCGTACTGGAACTCGGTGAAGGCGACTGAGCCTGCATCGTCGCGTGTTTCAATGTCGCAGGCGTTTGTGAAGCGGCTGTGGGCGGAGGAAAGCCCGGAGTTCAGGGCGCAGGTTGAGGCCATCGCGGAAGAGATGCATATTGCAGCGATGCAGGAGTGGCGGGAGGGGCAGGCCGAGTCCCAGCATTCCGCAAAGGATTACCATCAGTAGGTTTTTCTTACACTTGAATCATGACTCGGTCTCATCGGTTTGCAGTGCTCTCGAGAACTTCAACGCAATTGGGATTCCGCTGGCCGACACGTGTTCGCAGCTGCTAGGAGCGCATGTTGTGATCATGGTCATCGGCCCTGTTGGGTCCGCTGGAGGCGAGGTTCTCTTGAGAACGTGAGTTATCTTTCATGTAACAACGGATAGGCTCACTTACCAATCAAAACCAGCGTATTTTCGGACACAGCCGGAGGCGCGACGACAAAAACCTGGCCCGAATACGACCACAAAGGCTTCACGGCAATGGAGAAGTCAGTGACGAAGTACGGGCGGGCTTTTTTCAGTAAGTCTGGCTCGATTCAAGGTGGGACACGAACTAATATGGAACCAGCTAAAGAAGCTTGTGCCGCGCGTGCTTGGCCTCTCCACGACCCTGCAGAAGTTGACGGAATGCTTCCAATCGACCCGCCCACGGGCAGCAGCGATGGTGCCGCAACGAGCGGCATCGTCAGCGCACTGCCCTCCGATCCCATAACACCTCCTGTCGCGAGTAGCAGCGGCATCGTCGTTGAAATCCCCTCCGATCCCATAACACCTCCGGTCGCGAGTAGCAGTGGCGTCGTCGTCGAAACCCCCTCCAATCCTATGACGGCGACGGTTGCGAGTGGCAGCGGCGGCAGCGATAGTGCCGCAGTACCACGCAATCCCATGACGACACCCCCAGCAACAGCAAGGGCAATGGAAGCACCGCCTACGACCATGGAGTCGCCGACGATGGAGGAGACACCAAGCAGCGTAGACCAAAGCGGGTGGTCAGAAAGCCTGGTTGGGGCGTACAGCTATCTCTCCTCAAAGCCGTGGGGGCCGCTATGGACCCAAATGATTGAGAAATTGGTATTTTTCGAGTGGGCGCACTTCCACGTGGAAGAATGCGACCGGCGTTTGATAGCGCCCCATGGGGCAGCAGCACGGCCGTCCGAGGTAGCGCAGTGGATGAAGGAGCACAGGCGGTGGGTGGATCAGTCGCTCGAGGAGAAAGCGCCGAACGGGCCGTTTGGCCCTCGTCTGCTGGCATGGTGGAAAGCCCTTGGGCCAAAAGGACGCCTCACCAAGTCGTCGGAGGACGGAACACCGGGTCGCCCAGGCCTCAACGAGGACAAGGCCGACTACTCCCACATCGAATGGACACGCTTGCGGGTGTACGGGAAGAATGGACTGGTTCTCGTGGCCCTGATGCTTGCATGGTGGGGACAGACCATTTGGAACAGAGGAGCGGTGGATGGGCTTGGTGGCGGGGATGCAGCACTCGCAAAGTCCGCGGACTGGCTACTGCTCGTCGAAGACTTGACGTGGGTGCTCGGCATGCTGGCGGAGGACCAGGACCGCCCTGGCATCGAGGAGGTGGAGCGGGAGGAGGTGAAAGAGACGAGACACGAGAAGACGGCCCCAGGGAAGGGGACGAAGAGGTACGCAACCGTTACGACCTTGCCGTATATGCTGACACGAACGTCAGGAAAGCGGCGCCGAGCACCGGAAGTGCCCAGGGGCCTCCAAAACGGAAGGCAAGGGGGAAGAAAGCGGCAGCGGAGCCCGAGATGGAGCCAGAACTGGTTGCGCCCCCTCGTCCCCGTCCCCAGCCGCGACCGCTGCCCAAGAAAAGCAAAACGTGAGTAAATTTCAGAACATCTTATGTTACTTATGTACATCTGCCAGCACATCTGAACCCGCGGTTGCGAACACCACGGGAACAACAGCCCCCGTCGAAACAGCCGCATCGACAGTCTTACCAGATCTCGCACCCCAAGCCGCTGATCATGATGCGACGCCGCTGGTGCTGGTGCTCCCGCCAGCCGATCCTCCCGCAAGTCCCATGGAAGTCGGGTCGGCACCATCAGTTCCCGCCCGCGTCACTGAAGTCCCCTTCAAGGAGGGTCTAGCCGCAGCCACAGCGGACAGCTTGGCGCTGTCCGGCGAGAAGATGCCAGCGTCTACGGCTACGGCTAGCACCCCCCTTGAAGACGAAGATCCATTTGCAGGACTCTCTGCAGAGGAGCTGGAGGAGATGGCGATGGATCCCGATGCTGACATGGATGAGACCGGGGACGAAGATTAGGTCTGGATGCTGCATGGTATCAGTCCCAGGGGTTGTGTGTACTTGTCATCTTACATTTTATTTACGAATATGGACAAATTGATGTGGCTGCTTCATTTGGATGGATTCGGCATTCGGGAGTGCGGTAACTAACACAAGATAAGCGGTAACTACCAATAAATACAGGAAATACGGATTGGGACAAGGTGCACCTGGCAAACATAAGCCAAACAGGAGATAGGCAGCCTGCCGTCAATGCCGATAGTCTCGGGGAGGCGCAGCGTACTAAATTAGGCAGGAGGGCTATGCCGGGCGCGGTGCCGAAGGTCCACGTTATAATGCGCCCCGCCTGCACCCGGGCCCGCCCGGCACCCAGTGCCATTGTAACGTGTACCATGGCTGGCGCCGGTACACATTGTAATGGCACTACAGGGAGAGCTCAGCGCCGCCCGCCTCCGCCTCGCGCGACGTCCCGGCGCTCCGGGGTCGCGGCAAGCGGAGCGAACAAGGCCACGCCCGCTGCCCTCCAAGTGCCCGACGCTGATACCCTGGGGCCGATACCTCGGGAGCAGCGCGGGGCGCACGAGCCCCGGACTGGGGAGGGCAAAGCGACGGGCAGTGTTGAAGCTGCGCGCGACCTTGAAGGGACGGAGGCGAGACGGGCTGAGATGGGTTAGTGGGCCGCATCTGAAGCAAACGATAGACCTACCTCGACTCAGAGAGCGGCGGCCTATAGTAGGCTCCGACGGGGGATCAGAGCGAGTCCGGGACTACAGTTTGAAGTCCCGTTTCGCCCGTTGCATCTATATATACTAGAATGTCCGTTAGATATGCGGTACTGCATTCGAACGGATCGGACTCACTGCTTCAATCGAATCGTTTTGAGGTTCAACACTATACTTGAGCATGGATTAGACCGTCGATGCTCAATTTGAATGAAACAAACTCACATCCACTTCCCACTCGTCGGCAGCGCCCGCAGCAAAACTGTTGTCTCGTCTTCAGCGGGACGCAGTTCTGCACATACAACGGGGGAGGCCGAGGACGTCGACGCACAGCGCCTGCGCGTAGGGGCCGGTGACACCGTGCAGCCCGTCGAAGAGGACGCGGGACTGGTGGGCGTGCGAAGAGAGGCAGGACTTGACGAGGGGGAGGTCGAAGATCAATCGTCTTGGTTTTTCCGTATATTTTGTTAGCGACGCTGTCCAGGGCTGTTCTGCAAGAGGGATGTCAGTAATAGGCAAACGGAAATAGAATAATGAACTGACAATAAAACGGGGACCGCGTCGTCAAGTACGACAATTTTGACCTTGCTAGTCGGCTTGTGCGTCCACGAATCTGCGCGGCGGTCGCCGGATCGGACTCGGCGCAGTGCAGCGCAGACGCGTTGCGGCGTCTGACGGCCCATGCGCGCGACTTGAGCGCGCATCGACGACAGCGTCGGGTGGGAAAGGGCCGAGGTCCCGCGTATAGTCTTGAGCACGTGGGAAAGGGCGGGCGGGCGGCGCAGCACGTGGGCGAGGTGCGGAAGTCGCGCGGGGTCCTGGGCGTGTGGCGCCGGCGCTGAACTCGACGCCTGCACGTCCGCAAGCAGCTCGAAGCTTCGAATCGGCCGCTCTGAAACACGTCAGCGTTATGATCAAGACGCATAAAAAAAGGCACGCACCCATCCCAAAGTCCTGGGCAATCTGCCATACCATCCACCCACCAGTCCCGACCCAGCCGTTAAGCGAGCGCTTGTCGCAGGCCCGATGTCAATTATGTTGAACCGCTGCATGTCGCCAATGAACACGTGCGTGAGCGTTCCCTGCGACTTGGATGTTAGCGGGACGCGTATCCCTTGCCGACGAGGTCCCAGATTACCTGCAGCCCCTGCTTGCCGAGTGTGGTCAGCACAAGAGCGGGCTGCACGAGTTCTCTGCATTCATCAAGAGCTTCCGGTTCGACCCGCTCGTCTGCGCGCACGAGAGCACGGTGCAGGGCTTTCGCAAGATCGGCGAGGCCAGCTACTCGGAAGTGTACGGCATCGGGGACGTCGTGCTCAAGGTGATCCCGCTGCGGGATGAGACGCGGCGGCGGCTGCGGCCGAACCAGCGCGCGGAGGAGGTGGAGGGGCCCGCGGAGACGGACGCGAAGGACGTGCTCAAGGAGGTTATTGTCACGCATGTGATGGGCTAGGTGTGCGATGGGTTTGTGAAACTGCTCCGGACGTACATTGTCAGGGGGACTTACCCGCAGGTCCTGCTGGAGCTGTGGGACGAGTATTATCAGCGGAAGGGGTCCGAGGGAGTTCGTCCAGGTAGGAAGGTGTCTTTGATCAATCTGTATTATTCAGACTCTGCGCAGATACGTTCACGGTGTCGCAGGCCTACGCGATTATCGTCCTTCCGAACGGCGGGCCTGACCTCGAGGCGTACACGTTCGCATCTAAGGGCGGCTGGAAGCAGGCGTGCAGCGTCTTTTGGAAGGTCGCGAAGGCCCTTGCGCATGCGGAGCAGCTCGTCTCGTTCGAGGTTCGTGATCGCGCGATAGTGGGGGCCGTAGGTAAGTCTTTGTCGGCACGCCTACGTAGTGACCTTCGGCGCATCCAGCGCTGGAGGAGCGGAACGGGACGAGACAGGGCCAGTGGCGGGGCCACACGAACGAGGTGCAGAGACGCGTCCCACGTCAGCGGGCTCGGGGCTCAGATGCGTGCGGACACACGCATCGACTCGTACGCACGCGGCCACGCGCATCGACGAGGTCCGGGGTCGGGGTCGGGGCAAGCAGCGCGTGCACGACGTCTGCGACAGGCAAAGGAAGGTGGTGCTGTGGGACGGAGGCGGTGCTGTGGGATGGAGGCGATGCGCTCGACGTCCGAGGGGCGCTCGGACACATGCAGAGGTGGGGCTGTGGGAGAATGGCGGCGTTCGAGCGCAGCGCCCACGAACGAGCGCCTCGACGCCTGAGGTGCGTCCGGACACGCGCAGAGGGAGGTGTCAACACGGCGAGGAGGGCGGACTAAGGCTGTGCGGCGGCTTGTTCGCAAAGAGGACGCATGCGGTGAGAGCGGCGGTGCTGTGGGAACGGGGTTCATTTGCACCCCTCTGCAGTGGACTTCGGCGCATCCTGGACGCCCCGCCGGGGGCGGGCAGTGGTGTAGGGAGCGCGAGAGGGCGCGGTGGAGGCGGTGGCAGCGGTTTAGGGGGACGGGGACCCAGGAGGGTGTTGCAAAGCGCGCAGTACACAGCGCCGCCGCTGCAGCGAATGGGCGCGCAGGAAACGGAGGTGGGGCGTACGGCGGGCTGCGGCTCGCGCGAATAACGAGGGGGGCGGGGCGATACGGGGCGGGCTCGAGCCCGAGGAGGGCGGGGTCGCGGTGGAACGTTGACGCCGAGTGGGCGGACGTTGCATCGCGCGACCTGCGCGCTTTTGGGGCTGCCGCGGGCTGCGGCGGACAACGAGCGCGGTTGCGCGTGGGCGGGCGGCGGCGCAGATCTGGAGCGTAGGTCAGTAACGGCTGTAGAGGCGCAATGTGTGCTTGCTGACCTCTGCTCTGCAGGCGAGGGCTCGGTTTGTGGCGGCAAATTACACAGTGGCGAAGCTGCACGCGCGACCCTCGCACGTGCAGCTCCGCGACTCGAATACACGGCCGGAGCTCCATGCCACGCTGCTGGACCTCGACGTTGAGGCAGTCGTCCGGCGTTGACGATGGCGACCCCGCTGCTGTCCTCGTGGGCTTCTTCGCAGTCGTCGCGGGCTGGTGCCCGAACACGAGCCGATACCGCGCGAGCTTCCCGTTGAGCCGCACCATCGCCGTCCCATTCGCCCGCGCCGTCTCAAACGCGCGTCCTGCCGCTCGTCGTTCTTCGCGTTCGCGAGCCGCGGGCGCGAACGGGCCGGCTGTGAGGGCGAAGGCGGGGCCGGCGAGGTTGCTGATGAATCATTTGCGCATCGTACCGGGGGCGGGCGGTGGACTTTGGCGGGCGGTGGACTTTGGCGGGCGGTGGACTCTGGCGCAGTACTTGCGGTAGGGAGCGCGAGAGGGCGTGGTGGAGGCAGCGGCGGAGCTGTCCGGGGACGGGACCCCAAGAAGGCGTGGCAAAGCGGCGGGTGGTTGGTTCTCCGCAGCCACGCGACGGCTGGGAGGGGGGAAGAGGCGGGCTGCACTGGGGGTTGTGGTTGGTGAGAAAGTACACTGTGGCTGTGCCGGTGGCCGGTCCGAGTCCGATGCAAGGCTTTGACGCACAGTGGGGAGCGAAGCTTCAAGGCAGACGCTGGAGGGAGTTTGCATGGTGCGCAGATTCAAGAGGTAGTGTCGCGGAGTGCATTTTCGGTGCTCCAACGCAGGCTCCTACCCCTGAACGCGTAAAATGCGGACACCCCATCCAGCAAGCACAAAGCATGTGCTCCATTGGACAGTCCCAGCGCGCACGCTGAGACTGCCCCACTGCCGCACATCCGTCCACAAAGAAGATGTTGCCTTCCCCAAAGGAAGGCGCTTGGGAGAGGGCACGGTCATGGTGGATGAGACCAAACAGGTCACTGCCACTGCACGCGCTTTAAACAAGACGCGTCTGATGCACGTGACCGTACTCGGACCTCCCCGGAATCATTGTCAAGTCCGAGTCGGCCTGCACTCAAATCGCCAGCACTTGGATTCTTGACTTTTATTCCTACTAATGCTTGTGCTTCTCCTTTAAAATTAAGCTACGTATAGTTGGGAATTTTACGAGCAGAGACTTGGCTTCGTGTGCGAATTTGTGAATGAAACACAAAGGCCCGCGTCCTGTGCTGAGAAAGCGGAAAATAAGATGGTGAAGATCACAATAGGCAGGGCGCTAGGACACACCGGTATTTCATGCTGAATTTGGATAGGTTCTGCATTGTGCTCCCTCAAAACCCATTTGAGACGGTAGCGAGCATACATCACAGTAGCATGAATTTTGGAAAGTAGTGCGGGCCCACTGTAACAATGGGGGAACTTCTCTTCCACCTTGGAGGGCTGAATTAGCCCAGAGACAGTCTGACAGAAGACAGTGCTTCGGAACCTGCTCAATGAGCTTGTCCCAGAAGAGAATTCCAGGGGAGTCTGGGATGATTTCAAAGATAACGGCTTGGTCTAGGTATCCATTGATGCTGGCCTTGGATAGTATACATAGGATGAGTAGATGCACACTAATTGGGGTGTTCACTCACCAGAATTCTTTTGTACAGGGCCTCATCTTGCTGGGCAATCAACAAGGCTTTGCGCAGTTGAACATGCCTGAGACACTGCCCTAGAGCCTGAGCAACTATGGCCCTTTCTTCAGGTCGCAGCATATGTGAGGAGGAGGAGAAAAGAGGAAAGTTCCTTAAGGCGGTGGAAGCACTTCACCTTAAGCCTGGCAAAATGAAGACGCCTTAAGTCATAGTAGACGTGACGCGTTGTTGGCGTTTGTTTGGTGTTTGATCCGGCTCAACACAGCCATACTTATCTTGTTGGACGCCGTGTTTCCCAACTCAAGGCGCGTCTGGTTATTGGTTGGCCCAGCAGCCTGCAGAACAGGGATAATAAGCTATTGACAGGATGCTGCTATGTTAACAAATGCCCGTCTAATGCTGATTCTTGACAAGATTACGAATTGGAGAGGCGGCGTACTTTGCCACTATGCTCCATTACTTCCCGAAGCCTGTTCCATCTCAGCATCAAGCTGCTTTTGCCATTCCTCAGCCAATAGAGCCTTCTTGATGACCTGGGCAAACTCATCTCTGTGAGTCTTGAACCCTTCGTCACCAAACTTGGTCTTTATCCAAAGGTTAGCAGCGGCCGGAAGCTTGTTCTGATCGTAGTCGTGGAGCATGCCTCCTATGTCTTTGGCCTGCTTTACCCAGTCTGCGCTACGCCCTAGATATTTCTGGACGTGGACAGCCTTGATGTGGAACCCCTGAGGCGTGCGGCAGGTATCCAGGATACTGTAGATCTTCTGGGACCACTGGTGGATTACGGAGACGCATAGCGCCTTTGTCTTGAATTTTTGGGGGGTGTCTCGAATTGTCATAACAACAATATCTTGTCCAAAGACGGCTCCCAGATGATCCACGCATGCATCAAACTGACTATCGTACTCCTGTTTGGTTTTGAGCCGATTCTCCTCCTTTTCGGTCGCAGTGAGCTTTTTTCGTGATTTTTTCGGAGGTGGAGGGAGCGTCATGTCGGGTGGAGGAGGAGTAGGGGCCTTGGAGGGGCTGCGGGAGCGCTTCACAGATCTTTGATTTTGCTGACTCTGCTTTGATTCCCGTTGCGTAATAAAGTGGGACAGGTCGTCTGGAAGCACACCCGTCTCATCCACTACCATTAACACCAAAGCCCAACCATCTGTTTCCGGATCCCAAAACGCGCGCAGGCTGGAACATCCAGGATGACGGGATTCGGAAAGGTCAAACATTGACATCTGATAAGTCGAAAGCCCTTCATCATCTTTGTTGTGCTCATCCATATAAGCATACGCTACCGCATAATGGAGTTCGTCCGGTGGCTGCTGGCCATGCACATAAAAATTGGCATAAACATATGACGGGTCTAGCAAAGAGCATTAATTGAAAGGCGGCTGAAGGCCAATGAAAGCTTACCCATGTTGCGCCCCGGAGTGAACCAAGGACTCATGGACCATGCCTCAAGTATCTTTTGCGCATCCATATACACCACCCAATTTTCATCGATATGAAGAGAGAATTTGGACGACTGTGGTACCACAACCGTTTTAGGACTATACACATGGGCACCCTTGCGCTGATCATTCACCAGTATGCTAAGGATAGCTGATTATATGAGAATGATATAATTTATCCAGAATATGAAGAGGACTTACAATCTTCGGTTGGCCATTTTGGAGCTAGTTCCGCCAATGAAGGGTCAAGGGTAAGGGGCCCTCCAGCTCCAGCACTGTTTACATCCACCAGAAAAGCCAATGCGCCCGCAGCCGTGTTGGGCGCCCCAACGTCACCAACCGCAGGTACAGCCATCGAATCAGGACCCAGCATGGTGCCAGTGCCAGTAGCCGCGTTCGGATCCTGCACATCACCAACCATGGCCGGAGCCAATGTGCCCGCAGCCGTGTTGGGCGTCCCGACGTCACCAACCGCGGGTACAGCCACCGAATCAGGACCCAGCGCAGCGCCAGCGCCAGTAGCCATGTTTGGATCCTGCACATCACCAACCACGGCTGGAGCCAATGCGCCCACAGCCGTGTTGGGGTCCCGCACGTCACCAACCGCGGCGGGATCCAGGGGGTGTACAGCCACCAAATTGGGATCCAGCGCAGCGCCAGCACCAGTAGCCGTATTTGGATCCTGCACATCACCAACCACGGCCGGAGCCAATGCGCCCACAGCGGTGTTGGGGTCCCGCATGTCATCACCAACCGTGGCAGGATCCAATGTGCCAGGAGCCGTGTTCGGAGGGACAGGGCCTGCTTGCTTTGCATCAAGCTTCAAGGTGTTTTCCGTGACAGGAAGCACTTGGACTGGTTAGATATGGCTTTCTAGATATGAATAAAGGAAACAAACAAACCTGGAATGGGAGCGTCTGTCTTTGCAAGATCTTGGAGCCCATCTTGGGGCGTCACTTCTACAAGCTTGTTCCTGTCCAAGTCTCCGTTCTCCAAGTCGCTCTTACTCTCTTTCTTTTCAATGGGCCTGGGCAGCGCCTCCTCCAAGTCAGACATGTCAGACAAGGGTTCTTGCCATGCAGATGAAGTCTGCTCCAAAACAATGAAACGGTAATGAGCAAGAGGTGGGGTTGGACACGCATCTAACACACCATTGTAGCCTTGAGCCGCTTCTGGATGAACTTATCCACAGGGCTGCTAGGGACGGCATCTTGATTCCTTACAGCATCCCAGTCCACAAGAACGTTCTTCGTGACAATCCATGTTATGGCAAGAGAACGGGTTGTTAGAACACCGTGAAGTTTCTTGACACCTAGGTGGAAGCGCAAGATACACTATAACAAGATTTAGAACTGCCCCAGATGTTGTAGCAAGGAAGTGCTTCATTTCACCTTGAGGTCTTGCAACTCGAGATTGGCCAGCAAGCCTTTGGATTTGCTGTAGGGCCCCAGGAACGGATTGAGAATTCGGCAGAGCATCAATGAATTATGACACAACAGCTTACAAGTCTTCACGGGTGAGTGCTTGTCTGGCCATTTTTTTCGGAAGCTTGATACTGAAAGTTCGAAGGACGTATGTAGACTTCGAGAATATAACAAGTCATTCTTGATTAAGACTTAACAGTAATATTCGAAAATAATAAGGCATTTATACTATTTATTAATTAATATACTACTTGGGTCTCTGCTTATATTGTGCACGAACTTGCGACCATAGCCCCAGTTCACTGCGCCCGATCCGTCTAACATCTGCAAGCAAACCAGGCTGGCTTCTAGCCCACTCCCATATCAACATATTTTGGCTGTACGTGCTAGAATGATACTCCTTGTTGACGAAAGTGGCATGAAATGCCGTTTCCGTAGTAAACTTGGGGCCCGCTGGGCTGAAGCTCCCCCTCAATTCCGTGATTTGGTGAAAGCCACTATCCATGTCGCATGCATACTTGAGCGGCCAAGGCCTGTGAGGACCTTCCGGCGCATCTACTAAGGAAAGTGGAGTGTGTCTGGAAATCGTCCGTTAGTGGAAATCTGCCAGCATGAGACAGAGTATTGACTGACTGTGTTGCGGGTGCTATGTCCCAGATGGGTTTGGCTGGCGAACTAGGAACTGGTGAGCTGGATGGTGGCGGACTTTTCATTTGTAAGCTTGTAGCACAGTAGTGGGCGGGCAGAAATACTCACCTTGATCTATATTCTTCGTCTGGGGTCACAGAGCGATTTGGGTTGGGATACGTGAATTGGAATCTACAGCCCGAGTTGGTACAGCAAAAGAAGAATGTGGATGACTTACCTTTTGGGAGGCGAGGACTCCATATCTATGGGTGATGGCAATGAGCGCTTGCGAGGGCTGGTGTCCGATGCAGAACTAGGAGTCTCCCCATAGGAACAGGCCCTTACATGGGGCGAACGCATCCAGAGGATGGTGATGCCCACCTTGAGTTCCTGTGCCAGGCCTGTTATCTTCCACGCCGTACCATTATGATACCCGTATGTCTCGCAGTCTTCAAGCCCAACCATTCTTACAAGGGTCTTGTCGTTCTTGGGATGGAAGAAAGGAAACGTAGGGCAGGCGATTTCGAACTCTGATGGGGGTTCGTTGTCCTGGGACGTCTGAGATAGATTCAAATCAAATGAAGACTGATATAGGCTTGCCTTGAGAAACCAGAAGACCGTCAGCCTGTGCTGTATCTCAACACGGAGACTGTTTTTGACTGCTGTGCGTGCACCAACCTCGGTTTGGGCAGCAATGTTTTGATCCATGCGGTCCGCATAAGCCGGCGAGACAGGGTTGGCAAACGTGGTACGCGGTGGGAGTCGGGGAAGGAGAGGGTCCATGGACTTGGGGCTATGATGGGGGGCTTTGCAACTGATGTCCACACCAGCTACGCAACAGGTGAGACAAAAGAGCCGGGCACAAACACGATTCCTTGGCTTGGGTACTGCATTCGGAGCACTGCAGAGCGGGCCTGCACAGGACTGTGACCGTTGGGACGGGGGTAAGACTGTGCGTGGAAGGTCGTCGCGAAACCAGAATCCAGCGCAGGTACGATTTGCCTTGAAGTTGTTGCCGGAGCACTATGGAATAGATGTTATTCACCCATGGAAGAAAGGAAAATGACGCACATGTTGATACTGGCGGCCAGCATTATCAGGTTCCCGAAACCCGGTACTTGTAAGGGGTGGTGGAAGGCGCTTGTGACAGTCTGGACAGGTTCCAGCTTGAATCTGAGCTGCAGTGAGGGTGGATTGCATGGGCCTTGTTCAAGAAGACCAGAGAGCGTGTGAGATTAAGGCTGTAGTGCTGCATAGCTGCAAATCATGAGCCTTAAGGTACAGACGGGACTTGAGTGTTTCCTTAGGGAGCCGGAAGACATACAGCCTTAGGCTGCATTGCAACATTGCGTCTTAAGGAATAATGTCTGCGTGACCATTAAGGAGGAGGGCGTGGCAACTGGCATCCAGGGCCTTAAGGAAGAACGTAAAATAGTTGACTTAAGTACTGGGTGTAAGTGGGTACTTAAGGCGCTCCGTTGCGGACAGACCTAAGGCATTGTTATTGAAGGCTACTTAGGTGGAGGGATGTTACCGCTCCTTAAGGGCATTGGGGAAGCTTGGCCCTTAGGCCGTCAGCCATGTGCAGTGCTTAAGGCGCCTGTTGTCAGCGCTGCTTAAGGCCACGGACAATGTTGCTCCTTAGGTTCTAGGGAGGCCGGGCCCTTAGGCCGTCAGCAACGTTCGGTCCTTAAGGACGCCTGTTGTCAACGGCTTAAGTTGTGTGTGATGGGACGGCTTAAGGCCTTGCTGGCGCATCCGCCGGATCCGGCGGATCCGGCGGAATTTTCCCTGTACTGTAAACCTTCTGGAGTCCCGAGCGAGAACGATAGACGGACGATATGCCGAACTGGCCTGCACGATATCATGGTAAAATGTGCCACATGTATCCCAAGATACTTCACGTCTGGATCAGAAGCGGCGACTCAAGCGTGGACGGACACTGGACGAACACATCGCGCCGCCGCCAGTGGCAGATGTGTCATAAAAGTCACGCATCTGTGGTCATAGGTGCAGTGTCGACTTCGTTTGACACTCTTGCTGCGATGTTACATCGACCAGACAGCACGGCTCCAACGAATGATTGAGACAACACAGGGAATGGTGTTTGTGGATATGCAGAGCGATGATACTTGTAGTAGCATACAGTGATGAATGTAAAGTCACGGTGAGAATGTTGGAATCTGCACGAGGACCGGCGTAAGTGTTGCGAGAGGGAGCTGACAAGGACAAACACATACGAGACAGGTCATACAGAAACTGGGTCATTGAGATCTGACCGCCGAAGGTCATGGATAAGCGCATCTGTCTCCGACACCTCCTCCGAGCCAGGAATGGTGACCTCCACGCGAGCGTACATGCCCTCGTCGGCAAAAGCCACGAGGTACGTAGGGTGGACTGGGGCGAATTGGGGGTACAGCTTTGCCCGCTGCGCTATCATTACTTTGAAATTTTCGAGGTCCGGATGCTCTCTGGAATACTCTTCGTGCCATTGCACGACTTCGAGGGCAGGATTTGCTGCAGTTCTCAGTCAGTACGATCGTTACATATATGAACAACAGGAACGTACCGCTCTCAGTGCTTCGAACAAATTTAAAGACGCGAAGAAGGTCTGCGATTTCCTGGCATCCGACCGTCTCGTCCGGAAGACGCACCTCAAGCGGCACAATGGGAACCGTGCGGTTGCATCGATGACCAGCACGCGCATCGGAGAACCCCACGATGTAGCAGGGTGCTTTGCCGTTTAGCCGATCGGCAGGAGCAAGACCGGGGGCGTGGATGTCGATGAGCACATGCCGGAGCGCGTAACTGTCCGCCATGCCCCCGTGCTCATAGCCATAGTCATGCAGGGCTTCACAGGTCCGAGCGACAAGCATCCTAGAAAAAAAAAGGTAAGACCCTGCGGACGGGACACGCAGGCTATAGGCATACCTGTTAGCATTTGTGCCCATCTTGGTATGCGACAGCTCGTTCCAGGAAACGCCGCATCCTTGAGTGATGCTGAATAGGACCTTCCCACCCCAGTCGCCAGTTTTCATAGCCCATACGCCGTAGTGGATCGGCACTAATGATCCCGCCACCTCCGAGTCCTTGAGCTCGGCGGAGTGGAACATGGCGTCGTCGAGAAGCCTAGACAAAGCCCGGTATGGTCTGGAGGAGGGGTCGCGGACCACGTTCTCCGCGTTGACAATGAGCCGGAGGCAGAACCTCGTTCCATCGGAGGACTGTGCATTCGCATAGATTGGGTTCGGGTCCCAGTCGTCGTCTCCCCAGCATTTTACATCCTGGAGCATAAGTTCTCCAGCTCTACGGTCGCCTTGGCGGTTCTGAAAGACAGAGCGAGGAGGAACTACGATCTTCTTGATGTTGGCAGGCATGGGCTCAAATTCGAATCCATCTGGATGCTCGGGCACGGGGAGTAGGTCCCATCTTCTGGCAGAGTAGGTCCTAGGGAGCCCCTGGAAATGGATGCGGAGGTTTGTGCCCATAGACGACGTGTTGGTAAAGGCCACTTCGCATAGCAGTAAGTACTAAACGACGAGTTTGCGAAGGTTTGCGACGAGTAGTCACAGCACCGCCACTGTCATTCATGACTACTCTGTAACTAGTACTTACGACGCATGCAACGTTACAATGAGGAAGTGAGGGACTGCCTCCGGGACGAGGCAGATGGCGCAGTACATAGGGGGACGGGGCGAGGTGGAATCTGTGCAGGAAGGCATTCAGCCCAATGTGAGCCGTCCGGAGTTGCGTCAGGACGCTGCACTGCGGGCGGCTCAGGCGGTATACATGCGCGCAACCCAGAACCGTCTGGACGCGTCTGCGCGCTTGTTTCCCAGAGCATATGATGAACGAGGAAGGAGTCATTGTCTGTCTAGAGCAAGTCTAGAGAGACTATATTCAGCCTTCGCCGTCACGATTGGGGCTGTATGCTCTAAGTCTTGGCATCTCGTCCTTGACCCGTGGCCAGCCCAGGTCCGTTTGGGGTAGATGGATACATAGTTTTCCTTATGCCAGGGATTGAGTGAGGTGCATGCTCCCCAGTCAGAGGAGGAGGAGGATTGTATCACAGCGCGGGGTGAAGGGAGTCTCCAAAGAAGTAATTTTGCGCGCACACAAGGCCACACAACACGTCCGCGATCTTCTCTCCTCCACCATCTCTTCCGTGGCAATCTCGCGCTCGAACTGCTTACCTTAATAACCAGCGCTGGAGAGCTCGACCAAACCAGCAGAGTGATCCTCGACAAGTCTCCTGCTTCCCGAGTTTGAGCCGGTGCTTATTCGCACTTGGGTCGACTCACGGTTTTCCCTCGAAGCCTGCCTGGCAAGTCGATGTGGAGGCACTCTCAAGAACGCCGTTTGACCTGACTACTTGACAGACCGTTAACTAATCCCAACTCATCCTACATACAACTTCGCCGCAACTTTTTCTTGACGACCAGTCGATCAATCTCGTCTTCGGAAGGATTGGTGCGTTGGTTGAGGATGCGAACCCTTTCTGTAACTAATCTACTCGAAAGTAGAATCTGTTCTCGCATGATGTCTATGCAGGACTTGTCTGCTCAGCAACTCAAGCAAACAATCAGCCAGCTGCATCTTGCCGCTGGGAACGCCGGAGGTGGCCCAGGGGGCGCGGGCTCGCCTTATCAAAATAACGTTATTAACTGGTCCATAAATCCGTCTGCACCTGCCCGCAACTCCTCGGTGGGCACACGGAGCACCCGTGCTCGCTCAAATCGTAATGCACCGTCCACACCGCTTCAGCAACAGCCAGTTTACATACCACCAATACCCATAACCAACTACCTGCCCGCGGTGCCACAATACCCCCCGCCGAACCCCATCCCAGTCGCTACCCAGGGTTATCTCTCTACGTATCCCTCCAGGCTTCGCACGGGTGCCACTCTGCTCATGCAACCCATCCTCGCCACCCCCCAAGTGGCTGCAGTGCGTGGTACACGCCGTGGCGGCGCGATCAACTACGCAGACCCGGGCTCAGGCGACGATATCCCGGACGCGGGTGCCCTTGATTCCGATGACTCGGACTTCGTCAACGAAAACCGCCTGGGCGGCCGCCAGAGAACGACGGGTACGCGTACACGCATGGCACCGGGCATGTCTGTTTTCAACTCCAACACGGGTGTCACGACCGTGCAGCCTGCACCGCCAGCGCCACCGCTCAAGCCAGAGAAGGCCGAGTTAGACCAAAGCTACCTTGGTGCAGTTCCCCCTGCGCGGTTTGTCACGTCCAAGGTGATGGCGGCGACACCGCACGTATACCTGTGCGTGCATCTTTCCAACTCTATCTCCCATTGCTGACATGCCCCTAGCCCGCCGGACGTCATGGACCGCGAAGCCGCGCGCCGCACCGCGCCTGTCCCAATCCGCGTTGAGTTTGAGACGGACACGCACCGCATCCGCGACTGCTTCGTGTGGAATCTGCATGAGGAGATGATCCAGCCCGAGGTCTTCGCCAAGATCTTTTGCGCTGACCTCGACCTGCCACTCGTGCCCTGGGCCGAGACCGTGACGAACCAGATTCGCGCGCAACTCGAGGAGCACGAAGCGGTCGCGCGGCTTGACCTCAACAACGAGGGTTTCGACGAACCGGGCGAGGAGCCCGTGCCCGAGTGCCGCGTCATCCTCAGCGTGCGTCCCTTTCCTGTGCAGTCTCTTCGTTTGTGCTAACGTGGCGCAGATCGACGTGCAGATTGCCACGCACCACCTGCTCGATCACATAGAGTGGGACCTGCTCTCGCCGCTCACCCCCGAGGCGTTCGCGCAGACGCTCTGCGGCGAGCTCGGACTGACAGGCGAGGCGATCCCCCTCGTGGCACACGCGATTCACGAGGAGCTCATGAAGCACAAAAAGGACGCGGTCGAGTGGGGCGTCGTTGACGGCGGGGGCATGCGCGACAAGACGGGGCTCGGACTCGGGAGCGTGCCGCGCGGGCGGGGGCCGAAGGCGCTCGAGAGCGTGTGGCGCGACTGGCAAGAGGCGGACGAGTTCCGGACGCGCTTTGAGGTTCTCAGCGCCGAGGAAGTCGAGCGACGCGAGGTCGAGAGAGAGCGGGCGAGCCGGTGCGTATCTTCTTCGGATGTCGTCCTTTTTGAGATGCTTATGAAATGTGTACAGGCGCATGAGAAGAGAAACATCGAAGTTCCAAAGCGCACGGCGACGGCGGTATTAGCCTCGATTGCCTCTTCCCATAATTTATGTGACGCTCGGCCTCCGGCTTCTGCTGTCGAAGACGTCTCTGTATGAAGACGTTTCGTTCACAGACGAAAAGTATGGCACGGCTAGTAGGAGAAACAAATGTAATTGTGCTGACCAGCTAAAACTTGAGAACACACCTGTACTTCAAGTTGTCAGTGGAAAGCCATGCCGAAACTCTCGAATGAATACAAACACACAGGTGTCGAGAATTGGATGATGTGGGTTGTTAACAAGGTTGGCGATGGAGACCGCGAGAACACAAAGGAGAAAGCTGGTATACATTGCTTCCACCGGGCCATCTTATCAACATTTCTACAGGGGGAAAAGTCGGAAGGTAGTGTAACAAGTACTGAAGATCTGCCAGAGAATTCTGACCAGTAGGTACTGAATTCAAGTGGGATGCGAGAGCAAACCACAACGGGAGACGAGCACTACTGCACGCGTCGCAGGATACAGATGATACCGTCTGAGGTAGCAGAGAAAATTGCATCTGAAGATATCTGCAGCACCACATCTTCCTCCGTTGGTGGCGTAGGTGCCCCCGATCGAGTCGATTGCCCGCGCAATTGAGAGGCCAACCGGGTCGGTGGAGGATCAGACGCACTGGAGGAAATCAGGTTCTGGACGGGAGTGCAAGCGAAGAGCAAGGAGCATACGTCGAGCCTCTCCCCTCCGGGCAAAGGAGGAACCGCCCGTAACCGAATCCGCCATTGGAGGGGTGGCCGTGGTCGTTCACGCCGCACGTCTTGATGGCCTCCAGCCAGCTGCGCACGGTTGCTTCGTCCTCGGCCGCTACTAAGTCGAAGAACGGGCGTGGCGTCGCGGCGGCAGGGGATATAAGCTGGTGGTTGGAGTAGTATGTGACGGTGCAATTGACGGAGAAGCGGTCGAGGATAAGGGCGGTACGGAACGACTGCGCAGCGGGAAGGGCTGCGGGAGTAGCTGGGTCGAGTGTGTTGGTAGATCGCTGCGAAGCAGAGCCTTGAGGCGGGGATTGCAGTCTTGATGTAATGGGTGCAGGTTCATGCCAGCGCTGCAATAGTCGATGAGTGCATTGTAGGCATTGGTATAGGGACGTGCTTGCTCTGAATTCAAAGTTCGAGGCCGTTGGAGTAACCACGGTGATTTCCTGAGCCGTCGAGCTGCTGTGAAGTGCCTTGCCGCCAGGGCTAGCGAAAGAAATACTGGCAAATGTCTGAGCGCTTCTTCGAGAATCGACAGGGTCGCAAGGCACGGCGCGTTACCTTCCCACTACTTTATCGTAGACGATGGTACTAGAGAAGCAAGTCAGAGTGCGAAGCACAAAGTGGAACAAACGAACCGTGACTGTAGATACAGAGGAACAGCCATTGGAATAAGTGTGCGCGACACGAAGAGGAAAAGGTCGCTTACAACAGCGCAAAGGAGGTAACCCTGATGAGCATTTTTGTGTTTCAGGCGCATATACACCACTGCAGCAGCTTTGTCTGCCAAGACTGTTTCCCTGTCAATGGTAGACCGCGTCGTATGGCGTTCGAAGGGCCACGAGCTCGGACCCACTGATGCAATTGCTGGACCTGGGATAACTCGTCCGGATGGACGAGTTCAAAGAACAGGTGATCACGCAAATCACTCGGGTCCCATCCTAGAAAGCTGGTCAGAGTCGGTATCCCTCAGGACTAGAGCCTGGTATGCCTAACCTAGTAGGTCGGTAACAGACTCGGTCAGATATTCCCAACGAGCCTGGCATTTGAATGTTGAACGGCTATCGTACAAGAAAGATTGACAATACAGAAAAATCCAGGATGACGACTGGAACAGAAGGTCAGGCGCAGCGGAGGTATTTTTTCCTGTGGAACTGACTGAATGACACGTTGGGAGGGGTGCGATCCATGGCAATAACTTCCGCGCTTACACAGTGAATGCAGCTTTCCGTACACCGCACACCACAGGGACTGACGTTATATAGAGGTCGGAGCGGCGCACAAGCAAATCACAAAGCTTCACCGAGGCGACATGAGCAGAGAGAAGATTTCAAGAAAGTGCCTTGAGGAAATTTGCATCACATCTCCGCGGGAGAGGCTCCGATGCTCATTAGGTCTAGATTCCTGTACGCGTTCTCCCAGATTTGCTTTGAGGATGAAGAACCATGTATATGTATGGTGGTTGGAACGCGGCACGGATCAGACCAAACCTGGGCCAAGCGGCAACAAATCCCGTAACGCTAATTCCTTCGTTCTGTCTCGCACCTCGCTCGCATCTACTATCCTATCACTAGGATCTGCAGCACTAACTACACGCTGTCTGACAACGCTTCCTTACCTGCGTGATGTGGTCCACTGCTCGAGAAATTGCGGCTGGCGACACAGTCATTATATGGCTTGCAAGTCCATTCGTGTGCTCTCTGCATGTATCTCTGAAGACTTCCCTGCAGACGCGCGATGTGATACAGCCTCTCGTGGTTACCCCAGGGAAGGACTTCAACAGCAAGTTTGGCAATTACCGCCACTCAGATTTCATCGGCATGCCCTTCGGTTCGAAGGTTGGATCTCGCTCAGGGAAGGGGTTCATACACATCCTTCGGCCCACTCCAGAACTGTGGACAATGGCCCTTCCTCATCGAACGCAAATTTTGTATATTGCGGACATCTCTTTCATCACCTCCTACCTGGATATTCGTCGGGGCAGTCGGGTGATCGAAGCTGGTGCGTCTTTCGCTGTGTCCTCCAGAAAACAAAGTTGATGCGCTCCAAACCATAGGCATGTCAATCGTATATGGTCCTCTAAAATGACCTGAAGTTTATCGTGCAGGGACGGGATCTGGATCTTTTTCGCATTCTATTGCCCGCTCAATAGGTCCTTCGGGACATCTCTGGTCTTATGAATTCCACGAGGTTCGGGCCCAAAAGGCCAGGTAAGTGCTTAAAGCGGCGATCATGGGTGGGACTGATAGAGCCGGATAGGGAGGAATTCGCTCAGCACGGAATGTCGGATATCGTAACCCTCGCCCACCAAAACGTGTGTAAGGATGGATTCAATTTGACAGACGCGGCAGATTCAGGTCATTTGTCGTGCTCCGCCCACGACAGCCTAATCTCTTACACCATCCCGCAGTTTTCCTTGATTTACCTGCTCCGTGGGATGCTGTCGAGCATGCCAAACAGGCTCTGCGGGTACGTTCCACGTCTCAAGAACCTTCGAGATTATTGACGCCTTCCTCGCAGAAAGACCGGACGACACGTATCTGTTGCTTCAGTCCTTGCATGGAGCAAGTCTTGAGGACCGTCAGTGCCTTGAACGAGGCCGGATTTTCTGGTGGGCCCTGTGTATAGTTGCAGCATAATACCCGACCTGACCAGGTTCATATACCAGATATCACCATGTATGAAACACTGGTTCGATCACACGACGTGGCTCAAGTCCCCGTCCTCCAGTCCGTCTCTGAAATCGGAGACAAGCTGAAAAAAGCAGAGGAAATTCGCGAAATAAAGCGTCTCCGCCAGATTGCTGCTGGCCAACGGAGTCGAGAGAATCCGCACGGAGAAAAACGCAAACGGGACGATGCGATGGAGGTAGAAGTGCTACCCACAGTCACGGAGGCCGAGGATTCCGGCAGTGGCAAACGGCTGAAAACTGATGACGAGATGACCGACGCGACACTATCGCGCATAACTCACGACGGCGACGTTTCTCGAAGTCTTGACGGCGCCACGCGCACCCCGCATACCGGTCCCAACCATTCCGGACTCCCTGCAAAAATTAGCGTATCGAAGGCTGCAGCTGAAGTCCGTGGCCATACTTCGTACCTCACATTCGCGACTCTTCTTCCCCCGATACCGACAGCTCCACTTGAGGATGCTCCGACCGAAGGTCGGCCCTCTTCTTTCAAGTGTACGCAGGAAACTGATCGTAGATTGTTATTAGGTCTGGGAATGACATAGAAAAATTATGTATGTATACATCTGTATGACTGGCAGTCCTATGATACAGCTACCCAGCTACCCTGCCACCGCGCGCTGGAAGGCCCGCTCTCGCTCCTGCTCGATCTGGAGCTCCGTCTGAGTCTTTGTCCGCCGAGGACGAAGACTCCTTGCTGACGCAGCCACAGGAGGGGCCACGTCAATGCCCGCCTTTGGTCGCTTCGCTGGGGACGACTCGGGCTCGTCCTCGGGCTCCGAGTCCGTTCCACCGTTCCTCAGCCTTTTCCTTGCTGAAGTACGCCGCGCAGCTGTACCCCCAACTTTCGTCTTGGTCGGATTACGCTCTGACGGAGCTCTACTCGGCTTAACTTTGGGCGCCTTGGGTGCCGACGCAGTCGGGGGAGGCGGCGACAATTCTTCCTCCTCGTTTTCCCCGATGTCGTCTCGCTCGAACTCTTTCTTAAGACGAGCCGTCGTTTCCTCTGCCAGTTGCTGCAACGTTTTGGGGGCTTTGCGTGGTGGCTCAGGCTGCACAACGTCGTCCGGCCCCGGATCTGGATCGACATCCATCGTCTCGAGGTCGTATGTCACCACCTCAAGGGCTGCTTCATTGTCGGAGGTCGTTCCCGATGGGCCAGCGGAATTGGCAGGGAGGAACGGGTTGGGCAGATGATACGCCTCTACGACAGCGTCCGCTCCGTTGACGAATCCGCCGCCCGCCAGGCCCGGTAAAATCTCGACATCCTTCAAGCGCTGTTAGTAGTCATAAATCCTTCTCAGGATAAAAGATATACGAACCTCCCCCTGCTCGCCAACGGTGGCAGGCTGTCTGTCCTTGTACTCCTCCTGCAAACTTTTGCGTATTCGCAGCCCATATACTAGCCTCGTCCACCGCTTCAATACCCGTTCACGTCTTTTCGCCCGTGCTTTCTCAGCAGCATCGTTTTCAACTTCCCAATAGGCCTGGGCGTCGCGGATGAATAGGAGAAGAAGTCGAAGCGAAGACGCCCACCTCAAGCAATGCGCTCTCGTTCTCCGCCGCGATGACTATACCCTTCAAGATGGGAGCCGCGCGTCGGTTTTTGAACTCGAAGCCCGTCTAGTGACGTCGACACTGAGCGTTTGTGTCTCTGGTGCGTACGACAAAATGCTCACCACCGCCTCAGCGTGATCGAATCCGAGCTTCCTCGCTATCTTTGCCGTGCCCTTGACTGCGATTAAGGAAGCCGTCAGCACGGCGTGGGCGAGAAATGACCGGACTTGCATGGGACGTGGACGGCCCCTGCTGGTAGCATCGAAGGCACATACATATCGATATTGCCAAATCTATTCTTGGGGATCTTGCCCTGCGATGCCGCTATCAGCCAGGGCACATTGAGGATGGTGCGAGATCCCACATTAACGACAGGGTCGGGGAGGTACGGCTCTGTCTGCGACAGCGCATACAAACCTTGCATGGCCTCGGTCTCCCATTCCCTGCCCTTGCCCTTCTCTCCCGAGGCATCGGGATCGTCGCCGCCGTTTGCCGCCGCGTCGGCGTCTGCCTGCTCGCCCGCGATACGGAGCCCCTCACGCATCGCCTCCAGCTCGCGCATACGCCCGATGGTCGAGGCCCGCATCTTGATGAGCTTCATCGGCTGTTCGCCCTCCTTGACTTGGCGTCCGGCGCTCCGCATCCAGTTCTCCGCAGTCTTGAGCGACACGACGGCGGAGCGGGGGTACACGGACTCGCCGCGGAACTTGCCCAGCTCGCGGGTCTGCGGCGGCGGCGGGTGGATCGTCTGGATCTGCGTGAGGTGGCGCAGCAGGACGTATCTGCACAACGGTCATCAACGGAGGCCCGCTACGTAGAGAGCGGCGTACGAGGGATGGTCCTTGAACCCGTCCATCGTCGTCGGCATCCCTTCCAGAAGCTGCGCCGTGTCCAGCTCGGTGTCCTCCACATCGTCGCGGTGCTGCGTGCGTGAGGATCGACGGAGACGGACGCCACAGCAAGACGCACCAGGCGATACGGGCGCCGGATGACGTCGACGACGAGCTCCCACCACGCCTGGTGCGTTTTGCCGCCGCGCACCTTGGTGAGGTTCGCGGTGAATTGCTTCGAGTAGCGCCGCGTGACGTCGCGCCCGTAGCCGTCCTCCTCGAACGCGAGCACGTATGTCATGCGGTTGTCGTGCAGCACGCGCTTCGGCGCCTTCGCGTGCCCCACCGGCGCCGGGCCCGCGCTCACGCGCGCGTACGCCGAGTCGGGGTGCGCGGTCGCGGTGGACGGGGTGGGCAGCGCGTACGCGACCGCGGGGTCGAAGCTCGCCGCCTGGTTGACGGTGCCGCGGATGGGGTCGACGGGGAACCAGCGGCCGTCCGGGCGCGAGAACACCTCTGCCCAGAAGACGGGTGGGGTGGTGATCGGGTCTGTGCATGTCAGTAGGACGCAAGGCCGTAGATGTGTACAATACCTATCTGCGATGTCGACGCGCTCCCGAGAACGGTGCCCTTGCTTTTGCTCTTACGCAGCTTGACCGCCGGTTTGGCCTTTTCCTTGCCCTTTGCTTTGCCGCTTTTGGGAGGCACTGAACCTCCGTCGAGACGCTGTCCGTTTCCTCTGAACAAGCTCGCGTCCGCTTTGGCCTTTCCCTTTCCTTTGCCCTTTCCCTTGGAAGGCTCCTCCCCCTTGTCGTCGCCTTTCGCAGGCTTCGGCCGCAGGTTCTGGAATGGGACACCTTGCAGACTAACAACCAGCCGCGCCGGTATCCCGAGTCCGCGGCACAGCGCAGTGAACAGCTGCGCGCTGGTGTCGCGGCTGCCCTTCTGCATCAGGGCGTGTTTCATGAGGCTGTTAGGGGTCCGGATGAGCTCGCCCTCGTCCCCAAGCACCTCCTGCAAGAGCTCGACGTCCCACTCTTCGTCCTGCGGCAGATCGAGGGTCTGCATGGTGTCGTGGACAACGTCGTAGGAGCGGGTGCAAATATGGCCCGCAAGGGTAACGTCGAAGAACGTCTGCGCCCACCAGAAGGCCAGGCGGCCCATGGCAGTCTCAAACATGCGGCCCCGCATGTGCTGTTCGGGCACGCGGGACTTGTGGATCATGGAAAAGGCCGTTTGGAGCGAGAGCGGGGTCAGAGACAGCAGTCTGGCCTGCAGTGCGGTCAGACAAGTGTTGGTTTAGCGCAGTTTGAGACGCACATGCAGTAGCGGGTCGTTTATCCATTTGTTTCTTATCCAAGCGTTTGCGAGAAGTGCGAGGGTGTGGAGCTTGTGGCTGTTGACCCGGAAGGCGCGCTCAGAGTTGGTCCGCTTTTTTCTGCAACCAAAAGGACATGAGAGTGGTACGGCGTTGCAAGTGCCGGACGGACTTTGCTGGGTGTGTTGCGATCGTGATTTCGAGGTGTTTTCCTTCCTCCGGGACTTCGACCTCCTCCCAGTCGCTCTCCGAGTCGCTGTCAGACATCAACTGGCATTAAATATGGGCGGTATTGTGCCGCGGTCGCCCCAGACACTGGCACAAAGCGACCTCTTGTGGTGGTAAAATGAGAATGACACCTGTGACTCGTTTCGGCTCCGAGACACGCTCTGCGGCGTCCGAAGCTGTCCGAAGATCTTCAATGCTTTTCACCAGGCCTCGTGAAGCTATGATCCGAGGAAAATCGCAAACCCACCCTTCAAAAGTCGCTATCGGACAAGAATTGCATGGGTTGCCGCACTGACTCGAATTTAGGCTACTTAATACCAGCGAAAATTCGGGTTTTTCGCCTGCACTTCCTGAGCCTCCGCCTGTAATGCACTTTCAGTTGTGAGCATATTTAAGCTTTACATCTGAGCTGGAACCGCTCGCTGGATAGGCTTTACCCCAGGTCCCGCTCAAAAAACAACTCGATGGACATGCCTCGCCCGGGGCTCCAGATCTTCTCTGAGAAAGCCACCTTTTGGACAAGGGAATCACAGATTCTCTCCCCCAGAAATCCACTTTTCGGACCATCCTCCGGTGGAGCCTCTGTCAACCACAATGCACACAAGATGCTTTACAACCCATAAAAAGCTTCGATTGTCATCCACTCGTGGCCTGCCCATAGATAGTTTGTACAGCCCGCATATTCTTCTCCCTCCCCCCATTGCCTCACGTCCCATCCTGTACTCGCCACACCACACTCGGCGGCCATCTGCATCCTCGTCCAGACCTCGCTCATCCGACCAGGAACTTCTTCTACGTACTCCACTGGCGTCCCAAACGCTGCTGCTAGGTCAGCAAGTGTTGACCGGTCCCCTTGCAGCCGAAACGTCCTGTTGAAGAGCTCCTCTGGGGAAAGAGAGATCAAGACGTGCGCTACAAAACCTGATCAGCGAAACTACAATGAGCCCTTATCTGTGTAGTCGGCCAAAAGAACTACCTGCAACATCGCAGGAGGCGGTAAACGAGCATGGTTTATTGCCATAGCCCACAATGTTGATCTACAGTCCCTCAGTAGGAGCAGACGAAGCAGCGAGGCCGACACTGACTTTCCCATTTACTTTGAATCCTGTCAATGCAGGTATGGTTTCGATGTAGAAGCCCGCCTAATCTGCAGCTCAATTTCCTGTTTGTTCCGCATGGCAGCAAAGACGGAGGCTCACATAGAACCGGGCGAAAGGCAAGTTTATGGAACCAAGATGCTCTGCAGCTCCCTGTCAGTATGCACGTAGGTTCGGTGTATCTTTGCTACTTGCCTATGGTGCTGAGCTGATTCGAGTGTGGCCCGTAGGCATCGGTTACCACACCAAATTCTGAAGGAGCGAACAGCTCGACGCCCGCTGCCTTCGCCGCAGTTGCGAGCTCGTTTTGCACAGTTACCTCAGCGACGGATACGGTCGATATAACCACTTCGACTCCATGCCCCCTGAGAGCTTGCGCTACCGCCACGGAGTCGTTGTAGTCGACCTCGAAGACTTCGATTCCTGGGTGTAGCTTCTGTCTCGCGGTGACGGGACAGCATCCAGGGCGCGTGAGGACAAGGACTGACGCACCCCGGGTGCGAAGTTCTCTGGCGATCGGTATCCCGATGAGCCCAGCACCGAAGACCGCAAAGGAAGTGAAGGAAGCGTAGCGCCGCATGCCACAAGGACAAAGGTGTGGTGAAATCTTAACATCGGGCTAAATGTGATCCTACCCGCAAGCTTATTGTCCGTCGAGGACCGGTGACGGAGGACCAATGGGTAAGATTCAGCCTCACGAGGATGAACGCTGACATCTCCCGAAGCCGGCTAACCGGATATCCGACGGTCTCAGTCAGCTTCGGGTCGGCTTAGTCCTTCATGACGAGTTTTGATCAATACCAACCGGCGGCGGCGTCTGGCGGCGTACACCAAGAAGACAAAATGTCGCTAGCAACTATTCGCCTGGGTCGGGTGCTTCAATAATGCAGACTGGAGCCTGACCAACATCACCTGACAGTTTTTCGTGCGGAGTCGGTGTTCCTTAAAATCTCGTCAAGCAAGTTTTCTGATCGTTCAATCTGTAGGGCCTGGGTAGGCATAGTATGATACTGCCGGGACTGAGTAAGGTTCAGCTGACGTCAGCACGAATACGCTTTGAAGTTTGACGTTTGTCATGTCGGGGGCCGCCAGCAGCCGCCAGCTTATAACAGCAAGGCTCGGTATGTGACCTTCAAAGTGTGTCACTGTCAGTGCTGCAGTAATGCTGCAGCCGGGATGATAAATCACAGCTTGGGTAATACGGATCTTGAAGGCCGTTGGATTCGTTATAAGTAGACTTATACTAGTACTACTTCACCAAATACAGTACTTCTCAACGAATCTCTAGGGTACTAGGTGGGTAGGTATCAGGTAGGTAGCATTACACGGCACGGTTCGAACGAACGCAAATTTCCAATAGGGGAAGTCAGAGTGAGCGATTCAGAGTCGATTCTTGATCGATTCTGATTCGATTCTGACATCGATTCTGATCCGATTCTGAGGCGAGAATCGACTCAGAATCGACTTTCCAGAATCGAAACAGAACGCAGTTCCTCCTCCGGAGGAGGAACTGCAGCAGAATCGAAAGTCGATTCTCATGTCGATTCTGTTCCGTGTAGCCCGATAAGCCTCGCAAAAGTTATTTGATCAATTAAATAACGATTTAATTACATGAAAAAATTGCGCCTCGCCATCACTGTCGTCGTCGAGAGTCCCTCTGCTCATACTGTACTATTTCGACCGAGTGTTCAGGCCATGTAACGCGTAATGCCAGGTGTTCATTTTTATAGGTGTTCATGTCTCGGCAATCACATCAATATTCCCTTAAATGGTAGTCCGGCGGATGCCGGCCGATTTTTTTTGCGCACTTTTAGGCCTATTTGGGCGTCAAAAGCTAAATGTAACCGTAACAGGTACCCAAAGTGTTCAGTTCAGAGCGTCATGTAACGCGTAACGTGAACACTCGGTCGAAATAGTACAGTACCATCGCACGATGCCCAAAACCAAAGTGTCTTCAAAGGCAAACCCAACCTCTACGAGCTACAAGGCCTCCTGGTCTTCATCTGTATATCCTGCGCGCCTCAGTGCGCGCTTGGTTTTGTTCTTGCCACGAGTTCGGCGCTTCAGGCGAGCGGAGCGAAGGCCTAGGTACGCTTTCAAGAGGTGTTGAGTCCGCGCCTGGCGCGATGACAAGCGAGCCATGTTGTAGTGGTGAAAACAAGGAGGCGCGTCAAAGCCCGTGTGTGTGACACTCAGTTGTCACGGCCGCCGCAGATTTAAAAAGAGGATTACTGTACTATTTCGTTCAATTCTCATCGCCTGTGACCTGTGACCGAAATTTCCGAACTTTGGATTTCGGAAATGGCCTAGGGTCGCTGTGACGAGTCCGTTCGGGAAATGGCGAAACCGGCAGATCGGGTGGCCGGCGGTTGACCGGCGGCTGCTGACAAAGGTGATCGACATCGGGCGGAGTTGTAATTAGTGATGCAGCCCCTGTCGGGCACATTGTCTCCGATGAGAGATAAGTAGATATGCAAAGACTGCACAAGTGATCCCCTATCCTAAACAGCCTTCCATACACTTGCCTTGTTCAAGTAGTACATTGATACATAGATGAGGGTATAATTATTGTTATTGCCATTGTCAGGCGGGCGCACACGTCGTCGACTCGTGGGTAGCGCATGTGAGAACGGCAAGACATAGGGAAGCAGCGACAGGCGAGACAGCGCTAAGGCGGCGCACGGCGCGCAGATACGTAAACCAGGGGCGAGCATGGCGGGGCGACAGCAAACACAGCTATGAATGCACGCGTGCCCGACCTGCATTTGGCATGGGCCGCCGGGCGGGCCCGCAACTTGCGTGAAAGAGGGCGCGCGCCCGCGACTTGCTTGCGTAAACAAGCGTGCGAGACTCGGGCGAATCGGCAGGCTGCTGCGCGAGCGCCTTCAAGAGGGAGGCGTGCATGCGACTGGGGGACGGCAGGTGGTACCGGCTTTGCGCGAATCGAGCGCACGCGCGACTGCGCAAATGAGGACGGGCAGGGATGGCAGGCGGAGGATTGGGTGTGAAACTTACACGCTTGTGAGCGGCGCAGGCGGGCTCAAAGACGGGGCGATGTGCGCGCGCGACTTGCGAGCAGTGAGCACGAGTGACGAGCGGTGTGGTCCCCGCTGAGAATGTGCGAGAGTACGCGAGGTCGGCGGGAATGCGGCGATGCGGGGACGGACGTGCGACCTGCGCGAGCAGCGGGTTGGGATGCACTGCGCGAGACGGCGATCTCGAAGGGGACGATCGGACTTGAAGTCGCGTGTACGGGCGGAGGCGGCGCGCGGGAGGTGGCGGCGGCAAGTTTCTTGAAGAGAGCCAATGAGGCGGGGACGACGGACAGAAGAGGGCGGCTTGCACGGGTTAGGCATGTGCATGAGGGCGGGCGGAGCGAGCGAGTACATAAGAAATCGCGATGGCAAACAGATGTCAGCCATCTCAGTTCAAACTCCGCCTGAGATGCCGCCGGTTCTGCTGCCAGTCGATCTGCCGGTCTCGCGGATTCCCGAACTTCCTGGCTGTGACACCTTTTGTGACGCATACCTATATTTCCACTTACCTTTACACGGCCGAGTGCCTTAGACATCACATGTACATATTACTTAATCATCTTATCTTTGCACCCAACTACGATGCAAGGCTGAGACACCACGAGCGGTAGCGGTACTACCGAAGGCACACCACCCAGGACGCACCAGTTGGCTGAGCATCCGTACAACTGCTCCTCCCGTCTCTGGTGCTATAGGGACCCCAGTCTTGGGTGACAGGATCCCGGTGGCGGGTTACACCATATTGTGGGAGCTACTATCCTCCCCTCTTAGCTGGCTACGGGTCTCCCTAGCCTCGGAGATGGGCGCCTCTACTGGCCGCCCTCTTCTCCTCAAGACTTCACCCTTCGCCCAGAAGTTCCAAAGAACGCCGATGCACCATGGCATCACAATGGAGCCCACCGCGAGGGACTTCAAATGAAGATCGGTGAAGTCTTATGGGACTTGGGGTCTAAGGTACGCAAATTTGTTACCTACTACCCCTCCTCCCTCCTGGCAAGCCTCTATGGTTCGCCTGCCGCGTCGTTGCTTACGATGACGCGGCGTCCGCCTGCTTGCATCCAATTGCAGCAGCGGCAACGGTGGTTCTGACCGCTGAGCACCCTCTGTGGCTGCTCCTGGCCACCATCATCCACCACCTTCCCCTGCGCCCCAGCTTCAACAGCTTCGGCGCATTGTCTCGGTCGCCGCGGGCCGTGACGTGGCAGTCGTCACCAGTTGGTGGCGGCAACTTCTTTCTTATGCTTTCATTCTTCCTTCGACCGTCGACAGGTTGTGGGAGCGCCTCCAAATGGCTGCTCCAGCCCGTTAACGGCCCCGGCCTACTTACTTCAATTCTATGACTTGCAGATCCACAACTTCCACTGCAGAAGCACCTTCATATGGCTGCACGCTGCGTGAAGAAACCAAGCCATCGAGCCGTCCTATCGAGCCACTTCAAGCTCTCGTCCACGCGGGCAGCGCAGCCCCGAATCGCCAAGGCGACCGCAAGCTTCTCCTGCGCCTACAGACTTCCTCAACCCGCGAGCCGCAACTCGACGGTTCACCGCAGAAGCGCCTATAACGGCAGCACGCTGCGGCGAGCCAGACCTCGATGCGTTGCACACTGGGGGGCTATCGGGTGGGGAGCTCCCGTTCGCAGCGCAGCCGCCTGCAACCTCCACAAGCGTCCTCCTCGCATGCTCTGGCGACGCGCCTCCCGCTCCATCCGCTCGCCTGCCCTCGCGTTTCGTGCCGAGCTGCTCGCCTCTGCTTCGGCCTCCTTTATGCTATCCTCCCGTCTTCGCGCACGGCAGCAATGACTCTAGGCGCATCCTGCATCGGCACGCGCTTCCGACGTCCACTTTCGCCGGGCGCTCCGTTTCGGCGCGGGCGAGGCCGTGCTTCCCACCGATCGATGGCAAGCACGACGAGGCGCTGTTCTACATCGATTGGGGGCTCTGCGATCCATGCGACGACAAGTTCCGTGGCTGCATCCTGTGGAGGCTACTTTGAGCCTCCGCAACGGCCCATGCTGTACTCCGCAGGCCGCTTGCGAGCACCTTTTACGGCTGCTTCGAGCCTTCGAGCGGCAACCGGCTCGCGCAGACCTCAAGCGCACGCTGGGGGCCCTTGCTCCTGCAGGTCGCAATCTTTCCTACGGACTTATCGGCTTGCGAGCTGCGACTCGAATACGGCCGCAGCTCATTCCTGGCTCCATGCTTCCTCCTCGGCCCATGCTGCGGAAGCGCCAACAAGTGGCTGCACGCTGCGCATTGGGCTTTAAACTCGAGGCATCCGGGAACCATGGGGGCCTCCGCTCGACAGCTATTCCCCGCGTCGCCGCCACCTTTCTTCCGTCCCCCGGTGCAGCGCGAGGATCCGCGAGCGCCTTTCTTCGGCCGCTGTCGGTTCTTCTCGCCCTGCCTTGGCGCTGCCCATGTGGCGAGGTTGTACCACCCTGTTGCTGATGCACGCGGCACGGCCTTTGTCTTGCCCTTGCCTCTGGGGGGCCTCCCTTGGCCTCGTTCCTCCACCATCGTCAAATCGCGCCAACGCCCGTTTGAGGTACCGGACATGCACTCAAGCCTACCTTCCGCCCTTCCCCTTAAAGCAGGTTGGGGAGCTCCGCAATCAATACAATGGCTCTCGAGCGCCTTTTACGGCCGCTCATACCACCGGCAAGAAACTCGGGAACGTCCTTGCGCACGCGGCTGCAGCCAACGTTGAAGGGGCCGCAAACGTGCATGCTGGGAAGGAAGGCGCCAGCGAGAGCGGGGGGAAGGAGATGAGCACGCGGAGGAGAGGGGAAGAAGCGGGACGCAAAGGACTCGGAGAAGCCGGAAGTGCTCAAGCAATAACGTCGCAGAACGAGCGGCAGATCCTGCCACCGGCGTCATCTCATAGGACGATTGGCTCGTCGGAGTCTGCGCCGGCCGTACTGCAGGAGATAGATGGATGACATCCCGGGGGGCTAGCTCGTTGCCCTCTGTGGCGTCGGGGGCTTCGCGATCGATGTGGCAGCTTACGAGCGCCTTTCATGGCTGCTGCGAGTCGTCAATCGGTCGCGGGCTTGTCCTTGCTTTTCGGACACGAGCTATTCATGCTGAGGGCTCTCGCTCATCCACTCCTGGCGCCTCTGCCTCGAAGACTTCGGCACATCGTTCCGGTCGTCGTGGACCGTGACGTGGCAGGCAGTGTCTCTCTGACGATGGCAACTTCTTCCCTGCACCGGTCACCAGCTATCGCCTCAGCCCAGGCTTCACAAGCGCGATGATCTCAAGAGCTCCGCTTCATGCGAACGCAGGATGTGTGCATTGGGGGGCTGTTAGCGCGAGTGCCCATTCTTTCCAGCTGAACGGCTCGAGAGCGCTGTTCGTGTCGGCAACGGTCGCTTTAACCTGGACGTCGTTGGGGGGCTTGAGACTACCAGGGGAGAATCCATGTCCGCCACAATCAAGCCACAATGGCCCACGAGCGCCTGTTTCACGTCAGGCGTGCTGCCCCCGAATCACCGCTCTCGGATGCACCGTGCCCTGGGGGGCTCCCCTTACCTGTCCATGCTGGGCCTGGGCGACGCCAGAACATCTAGGATGCGCGGGCATGCTCACACTGGCGACTCTCGCTCGACCCCTTCCGCTACCGCCTTTTCCTCCTATTCCGACATAGCGTGATACTCCGCGAGCGCCTCTTAGGGCTGCTGCAGATTGTTTGCAGAGGAAACACCCACAGCGTCGTGGCGGGGACCTTCGCGCCCGGCGTGATTGGCTGCAACGGGTGCAGCTGCGCTGACGGCAGGCGGAACGGCGAGAGTGGAGCACGGTCGCGGACAAAATGACATATGGTTGTCGGGCGCTTGAAAGTCCGGTGGCTCGATCGTACGCGTCATGACGCTCACAATTGCGGGATACCGGCGCCTCTATGCGATCGTCCGAGTCAACATACGACGCGAGCTCATTGCAAGAACTTGCAGAAGACATACTCCAGTGTCCACGGCATGCGTTGCTCTCCTTCGACTCCCGCATCGACACCCGCTTTCGTCATCGACCCTCGACGCGGCGCTCCGGATGGCTAGGAATTGCAGGCGGTGGAGTCGGAGCGCGGGCGGGAAGAGGGATCTCTTTTGCGCCAGGAGCGCCTCAGTGGCGAGCTGCGTCCCCAGGGCAACAATGTGCACCTCGTGCAGTCCATCGCTGACGCGGACGCGGGCGGCTCCGCTCCGTGCACGATCTCGTCGCAACTCCTCGTGACGACTCGTTTCCGCGCTTGATCTGGGACCGCGACTTGCCGCTCGGGCACTATCCTCGTTTGGCATGGTGTTGTCGCTACTCTGGGGGGCTAGGCGCCGTCGAGTCAAAGACATCCAACCCGCGGAACGGCAAAAGCGGGAGGGGCGCGAGCACGAGCGAGTCGCGTGATGGCGAATCTGCGGGCGGCTCGAGACTCATTTATTTCTCTATATGTTTCCGTAGCGAAGTTTGCGCAATTTACTTGCTGCATCTTCGTTTCGGGAGCAGCGCGACGGGGTTTGCGCGACTTGATCGCTGCATCCCCGTTGCGACTTACACACAATGTCTGCGCTTAGATAGCTGCGACGGAGTGGATTTCCGATTAATATCATCTATTTTTCCACATTTTCTATTCCATCGCTTAGCGCCGGGGGGCAGAAGGAGTACACAAGGAGCACTATAGCGACGGAATACAATCGGAGGTGACGAGCACTGGGAACCGCGGGCTGCAGCACCAGCAGGTGGCACTATATCGATGCAATACATGGACAGGAACGGCCCACAAGACGCGCACCTCCGCACCGCATGAGCGTAGAGGCGCCTTCTCCCCATCGTCTCGCTCGCCTCGCTCCTCCTCGCGCAGACGTACGCGTTCACCGACATCGTCGAGATTGGATTCTATATGCCGATCGGCGTGTCCTGCGCTACATCGCGAGCGTGCGACCCGTGCTCGCCGGGAGCGGAGTCGCAGCGCCCTCACCCCAAGGACGACGCGCGCGGGCGTTGCGGAGAGCGCTTCGGTGACCTTGTACTCGACGCCCATGCCGCGACCGGCCCTCTCAAGGAAGCACATCGTCCGAGGGCTCCTAGCTGCTCCTGCACGCACGTCCCCGGCCCTGCAGCAGTGGATCACCCCACGCTGTCAAGGTGAACGCAGCATCGACAAAGCAGATGGGCTGGCTGCGCGAGGATTTGGGGAGATTGCAGCCACGCTGGCGCAGGTAATACGCGCGGAGGTGACGGCCGGACGGAGGGAAAGATACGTATAGGACTCGAGTACGGGGCCGACGAGCACGAGCGCATGGACGTGCGCATACACCTCGACGAAACGAGGGAGGACACCGTCCCTACATGATGGCCGCACTCTGCACGCCTTGGCGCCGCATGCCGCCGCCCCGGTGCCCATGGCTCGGTCGCGACATCGAGCTTGCCGGCGCTTGCGCTCTGCGGTGGAGGAGCCGGCGCACATCGCGCGGCCGCGGCCCGAGGAAGACACCGTTGCGGACCTCGAGGTCGACGTGCTGAGACTGTAGGTGGGGCTCGACGCGGATTTGACAACCGCTGCATGGATGAGTCGGACGTCAGCGCTGCTTCTTGATGGGACTGAAGCATACCTGCTACTGCTTGCCCACCGTTGCGCGCGCGAACGAGCAGATACGAGCGCCCCGAAGTCTGGAGCGCCTATCGAGGCCACATACGGCGGCAGGTGACTGAGCGGCCAGGCAATATTGTGTTTAGGGATGGGTATGGACGTCGCGGCGCGAGGCAAGAGAAGATGGGCGATTTCGCAGGCGGTGGGCGCGACGGCAACAAAGCAGAGAGTCAGACCGAAAGCCGAAGACCACGTAGGCGGTGTCAACGGCGCGAGGACGAGTGCATGTGGTGGCGTCGAGCAGGAACGTCGCGGAAGATCGAAGCTGGAGCTCTCGGAATACCAGGAGGCCGCGCGTAATGGCAGCGCTCCGCTCGATCCATGGGAGAAGCGCCATTTACACGGCTGCATGCTACCATAGATCTGAGCGCGCTCGACGGCAGCTCTTGGGCTCCAGATATGTTCCGCTGAAGACACACACCGCCCTTCAGCTTCGAGCGCATATGCACTCGAAGCATGTACTGCTTTGCAGCAGCCAGCTTGCCACTGCCGACGACGCACGCCACGGTCGACGATGCGCGCCTCGCGAGGAGGCTCCCCAATGCCGAATCCGCGGACCTGAAGCGCCCGCGTACGCTATGCCCCGGACTTGGCCCTTGGTGTCCTACCGACGCCGCTAATCGCGTCTAGGCCCCGGTGTCTGGTCTGCGCGGTGCACCGCCGCATTCGAAGCTGTCGCAGGCGCGCGATTCAGGTACGGCCTGCTGCTGCCGCCACCCGGCCCGTCGTCGTCGTCTCCGGCTGCTCCCGCTGCTTTCGGTGCTGCCGGTGCTACTGGTGGCCGCTATCCGAAATGAGCCCGTACGATCGTCTCGAGCAGCGACGACACCGCAAGATGGTTCCGCCCACGGGCACCGCCAATGACATCGCCCGGTGTCCGGAGGCTTGGTACCGGCAGCGATGACACACCCGCACCCTTCGCCATCGACGACGCGCGCTTGTCGGAGCAGTGAGCGGCGAAGAAGACGGCCCCTAGTCCGCTGCGTACCCGTCGCATGGGTATCCTTCGTGCACCTCGTGGAGAGCGCCTTTATGGCCGCATATCGCGAGGGCATCTGGTGGCGTTGTCGAGCAGAGACCTCGCGGCAACATCGATGCCGGAGTTCGCGGGAACACCAGGCGGCCGTGCTTGCAGCGCTGCTCGGTTCGTCGGAGAAGCACCGTTTACACGGCTTCACGCTACATGGATCTGAGCGCGCTTCAAGGCGGTTCTTGGGCTCCAGAAATGCGCCCGCTGAGATGTTCCGCTGGAGACCTTCACCCTGCTGCGAAAGCGCCGTCTGGCTGCATATCGGAGCACAGAGTGGGGGGCTTTACACAAGCAGGACGCTCCGCTTTGCTTCGAAGTCCAGGTACCCCGGGGATCACGAGCATGGGCAGGGAGCGGAATTACGAGGAGTAAAAAGACCAGGAGCGGAGGAAGATTTCCGATCGAGTGCGGATCAGTGGCTGTGCCGAGCTCCGCTGGCGATTCGCAAGCTTTCGCAAGGCTCGCTCAGCGCTCAGGCCTGCCTCAGGCCTAGCAGGCAGCTCCTCGTACGACCAGGATATCTAGCCTCATCGCTCCCGTCCCTCTGGGAGCGCCTCGAGCAATGCTCTCGATCATTTCAAGACAGTTGGCACATTCCTCGCGCAGACCACTTCCCTGATGGCTCAGAACGTTCGGGCCCATCGCGAGTAATCTATGGGAGCGCCTAGAAAGGCAGCATAGGGCAGCATACCACTGGAACTCGAAGTCTTCTCGCGCTTAAAGACCTCGACACACTCGTAGATCTGGAACGCGGTGATACGACTGGTAGCGGACCAGCCGTGTAATCACGCTTTTTAGCGACTTCTAGCATACGGCTAGAGGACTCCCGTCCGGTGATATACAATTAGAACCAGAGCTGAGCTCCGCGCTGCTGGTTGCGTATTAATGATGCTAGAGGATTCCTATTCTGAGGATCTGTACTTTGACTCGGTTCGCTACCAAATGGGAGCCAGACAAAGACAGTCCTAGAAGAGTAGCGAGCTCCGACAGATAGAGTCAGATCCTAGTGATAGGACGTGGCTTGCCCTGCAGGCTAGATACCATACCCCGGAGATATATACCCAAAAGCTCAGACACCCTTTGTGTGGATCATGCATTACCAGGAAACATAGCAGATAGCGAGGTAGCGAAGTCATGTTCGAAGTAGCGAAGTGACCTAGTACCACAATGACGGACATTGGACCAGTTCGCTACACGAAGTACTGTGTTAGCGAACCCTCTGTACCCAGTAGACCAAGTGTCCGGCCTCACCCGGACCATCATGGGATCATGTCGATGTACCGAGAAGTGCGCAAGCACTTTCGCGGGATCTGCACAGTCCAAAAGGGGAATTGATTGTCGATCGCGATTTTCAATATCCTTTCTGGGACTGTGCCGGGCGAACATGAGGGTTCGAAACCAAGCCGGAGGGAGACGTAGAGCTCTGACGGAGCTGTGGGACGTAATCCTAGCGGATTACCGACCAAGCCGGCCTAGTGCGTAGGCCCGGCAGGAGGAAGACGTGTTCGCGAACCCGCGGCATGTCCGCGATATATCCAATATGGCTCGGCTGGTCATTCGCGCTGACTGGCAAGATGCCGAGCCTCACCAAGGACACTATACAGAGGACGCGTGGCCGTTATATTCCGTTCCGAATCCGTTTCATTACTCATTTTCCTTTGTCCTGTTTACTCATATCAGTCTGTCATGTATTTAGCGAAAACCTATAAAATAGCACGTAGAGCACGCATTGCAGTAGTTCATCCTCGCCCCAGGAAATAGCCCATCAGCTAGTTCTGTCCTAAAGGCTTTGGTGTCCTCTGTATCTGCGGAGATTTGTGTACCAAAAACATATCTTTGTCTTGATTCATTAACAATTTCGCGAACTTGAGATTTATCAGTTATAGCTAACTGCTGATTCCTGAGCTTGCAAGGCTTCTGGTGGTACACGCTATTGTCTCGTGGAGGGTCACGGCAGCAGTTCCAGATAAGCACACCTCGTCTCGTGGAGGGTCACGGCGAGCATTCGATAAAGTCCTCAGTTAAGTTGCTAGAGGCAGGCGGCCGTTACTATTGGAACCTGTGCGCGTTTAGCAGCCTGGTCATATTTCGGTTAGTTGGGCTATTGGAACCTGTACGCGTTTAGCAGTCTGGTCGTAGTCGTTGTTCCCTTGCCTGGCCTGGTCAAGCGCCCGTCAGGAAGCCGTTCACGTCCGTGTTAAAGTCGTTGAGACTTGAGCCGGGGAGACTTTCACAAAAACAAACATCCTTACACCCGAAACCCCTTGTCTGTGTTTTCGTGTGTTCGCGATTGTTCTTCGGTTGGTAGCTACCTGAAGCTATTGTAATCTCGAACTTAGTTCTACCAAACTTGTCGAGTCGATACTTTGTCCCACTTCAATAAAAGAGAGAATTCATCTTATCTGTATACTTCAGAAGGATCCGAACTCAATCTTAGCACTTTGTACTGGTTGTAGTGAGTTGTGTGTGTGTGTGTGTGGGTTTTGTGTTAGAGTCCGCTCTTCGCGAAGTCACCATTCTGCAGCCCTTACTCAGGTGCACCGTTTCAGCGGCTCTCATCAATGCGCGGCCTCTACTCCAGCGCTGCAACCGTCTCCGCGTACTCTCGCGTGCGACCCACCTCGTGCCCGCGGCTATCGCAGCGTCGCACCCCATGCACCTCCGCTCGCTGCCGTGCATCTCCGCGGTCTGTGTGCCTGCTCAGCGCCGCTTCCCAGTCTTTCGTTGCCCCTCCTTAAAACGGAAGCGCCCTTTGAGGCTGCAAGCCGTAAGCCAGCGGGGAGCTGCATGGGGGTACTTCTTTTGAGCACTGCGCGCAGCCCAACGAACAGCTCCGGTGAAACGGTGCACCTGAGTATGGGCTGCCGAAGACTAAGACTAGAACTAGTGCGCGTGAACACACTACAACTAACTCAACCAACACACACACAACACACAACCAATACTCGGTACCAACAATGAGTTCGGGTCACCCTGAGATATACAGGTAAGATGTAATCTCGCGATCAACGTTCTGGGACAAGGCCTGCACACGAATGCGACTTCTCTAGAGCACTCCCAAGTACTTCCAGTAGTTGTGGAACAACTAAACTAGAACTCTCTCCACAGATACCGGGGGAACGGTATACGGGGTGGGTGAAAGATGGTAGTGTTCTAAGAGATCCAACGAGTTCTTAGAGGTCTGGCAGAGCACAACAAGCCTGCTATACGGGGTCTTGTATCAATGCTGGCCCTCTATCACAACAGCCCTTTCTATACGGGGAACTGTCTGCGACGAGCTGACTACAACAAGCCTGCTAAACGGGGTCTTGTATCAATAGTCCTACACAACAGCCCTTTCTAAAGCGGGGAACTGTCTGTGCGACCTTTGACACTATAGACAAAGGATTTACGGGGTCTCACAAGTGTCTCGTTCGCAGACTACAACAAGCCTGCTCAACGGGGCTTGTATCAATAGTCCTACACAACAGCCCGTTCTAAAGCGGGGAACTGTCTGTGCAACCTTTGACAACTAAGGCAAAGGGTTTTGCGGGTCCTCACAAGTGAGTTGAGTAGTTTACAACTGATCACAAGTCCTCAAGCGAAACAACCTCTCAAGGTCAAGTCTGTTAATGAAACCAGAAGATGATGTTTATTGACACAAATCTCCGCTCGGTTACAGAGAACACCAACGCCGTAGGAGAGTACTTTGGACTGCAGGCAGCCTGTGGGCACAATCTGGGGGGCAAGGATGAACTACTGTACTGCGGCTACTACTTGCTATTTTATAGGTTTTCTGGGAAATACATGACAGATAGTAATGACAAAGATGACAGAGTGAAACAGATAAGATGAAACAAGTCCGGATCCCGGGAACGTCTATGATTGGCTGTTGAGAGCCGGTCTGATCCGGATCCTCGCGCCGTGAGAACTCCAGAGACCGTTTGTGGTATATTTGCAAACTCTAGGCCAAGCCAAGAGCACTGTCTAGTGCTCCCGAGTACTTGCCAAGTACTTGTAGAGGATGCCGCACTTCGGCTTGGTTTGTAAAGCCCTATGGCGTTGATAAGCCGCTAGAAAAACCAGCTATGAAACACGCACTTTTTGCGATTTACAGCGCGCATCTAAGAACCAGCACATCTCCGTGTGGCTGGTTAATCAGGATTATTATCCACCAAACCAGGAGGCTTAGAACATCCACTCTGCGAAGTAACGTTGAAGCCCCAGACCTACGAACCTTAGAACCCACAAAGTTTTATCGTGCTTAGCTGGAATACGCGACGCGCCGGGGTCACGTGACATGTCATTAGACCAGCGGAGATTTCCGAAGGAGATTAGGATTGTTCGTCTAAGATTATCGGAATCTTAGGGGTACATCCCGTAGAAACCTATAGTATGTGGTACCGTTGGAAAGCTACGGCCCAGCGCTACCTAAGTAACGAAGAGAGAACGTAAAGGGAGGAGACCAGGGCTAAGAAATGCACCACACAGCTCGTTCAACAGGAGTTGTCCTATACCGATCGAGGGGTTAGAAACCTAGGAACCGTAACAACCCCAACTCTCAAGACAGACACCTAGGGGGCGCGGCCCACCAATCACATAAACCGCGCAGCATATCCGACGACTATTTAATAAGCAATGTATACCAAAGTAGTCGATCATCGTTTGTAATTGTAAATACCTGTAGTATAAAAGACCAGAGGAGCAGAGAGGACGGCACTGAATCGGACCCCAGTTCGTGTACGAGGCAACTACCATTGTCCCTCATCACAGCTAGGATTTGGTTGAGGGCTTTACTCTGGAATTCCGCTGTCTTGCGATAGTGTCCCGAATTAAAGTTTCTTTTGATAAATCGTCCGTTCTTAAGATCGTCGAGCTCCGTGCTAAACCGTATCCGTCTCCGTTGAATCCGCTCCGTAACTCCGAAGTACTCCGTGTCCGTTGAACTGGGAATTTTGAGATCCGAAGTCATTCCGAAGACCGTTTATCCGCTCCGATAAAGAGAATCAGGCAGAAGCCTTAAAAACCTTGCCGGCCTTAAAAACCGTATCTTGCATATAGCTGAGAAGCTTAAAATCTAAAGTCCCACAAGACTCATACTCCTAAGAATCTTGACTCTGTCAAATTCTACGGACGAGACTATACCATAACCAACTTGAAAGTTCCTCTCTTACGAGACCTTTCTTGTGCAGAAACCTTAAATCTTGACTTGGAGCTCCTTAGACCTACACTTGTGTCTAATAAGACCCGATCTCGTCAGATAAACTTTGGTGCAGTAAAGAGGTGTTTAGTGGATTAAGTCCAGGTTTCCGGGGGTTGTGCTAGAGTGCATCTGTTTAGTCAGAGGACGATAGTGCGATAACTTGGTTGGTTGGGTTTAGTTTGTTTTTCATTTGCACGCTTAGTTTCTGAGCAACCGTTTCAGCGTGCTTTGCGACTCCACTAGAACTGCTGCCTCAGCGGGCGACCGCTTTGACCGATGTTCCGGGTTTGGTTCGTCTGCTAATCTCCTAGCCTACTAGTTTCGACTCTGTCCGACTCAGTTTGGGTGGGCCAGACCTCTCCAGAGGTCTACTCGGCATTCCTACAGGTACTGTGGACTTCTCATCGAACAACCTTTGTCCTTGTTTGACTTCTCAGATCGCGTTGTACTGGTCACATGTCTCTTTGACGTGCCAAGTACTATGCCGATCACTGTCATTCCTAGCAATCCATGTGTCTATTGCTTTCTATAGTTCCCAAGTACTCCTAGAGTACTCTGAAGGACTTCTCCGCGCGTCGCGGCCTTGAACCCTACTACTTGGTTCATGCCTGTCTAGTGGACTGTGGCCATCCAGTCCCTTGGGTATAGTCATGGTCTCCAAAGTTGTCAAGGCTTTTGTGGGTATTCTCCTGGGTATGGTATCTAGCTTTCGTAGTGTAGCCCAAGTCCTGGGAAGAACTCGTACTTCACTAATGACCGCACAGAGGTCTGAGCAAGCAATATGACAGTCCCCGTTTAGTAGGACCCAGAGCATAAGTACTTGTCTAAACATGATACGGCTTCTCCGGCATGGTCAATACACAATCAGCAGCTCGGAGCTCCGCTCTGACTCTAACTGTATGTCACCGGACAGGGTTCAAGTACCAAGTACTCAGTACTAGTACCGAAGTACTAGCAGTTGTACTGGTTAAGTGATAAATCGCAAAAAGCGACCTGACGAGGGGTCGGCAGATCCGACCCGTATCATCTCCCCTTCACTAAATCTTGACCGTCCTCGGTCAATAGACTTTAGTGGTCTTGGAATGACAATCTTCACAAGACTGTCCTAGTTGTGCCTTTATTGACTTCTAAGTCCTCCAAACTATCCACTTGTTTAGCGGAACTTCAATTTATGGCTTGCGCCAAGTCCATTTCACTAGATGACAGCACTTGCCGAGAAGTCTGATGGACTTCTTTTTTTGGCAAGGCTAGAGATCTGCCTCCGTTTCGAGAACTACATCAAGTGATGACGTCATGATCTACTCCGTGAGAGTAGTCGAGGGTCTCAAAGGTATGTTCAACTCCTAATTGGGACCACCTCCCAATTTCTCTGGTCTTATATATCAACTATTGCAACAACGTCACAATGTCTTCAACTGCCTTTGTTCCATAGTCAAATCCCCTTTGCAATACTCATACTACTCTGATACTTGATCTTTGTAGTATAGCAGAGTCTGTAGTAGGATCTGACTTCACAAAATCTATTGTGCTTCCTTGTCTTCTGAACGAGTTCTCAGTAGTACTTTGAAGTACTACCTAAGTTCCCTTAAGTTCTCGAACTAAGTGTAAGACACAGCAGACTTCGGTCTATAGGTTGAACCGTGTGAGTTCGGCACGTGACTGTGAAACTCGAGACTTAGGAATAAATTCCAAAAGTTCATCGTTCCTAGTCCTGAACCAGTCCAGCTCTACCAATTACTTGGACGAACTGCGACCACTCAGTCTGGTGTTTCCGATTGAAACTCGACACTGATCAACTATCTGGTCCAGTCTTTCTGGCACCATATTTAGCACTTCTGGATAGTACATCCAAAAAAGCTTGTATGGGCCCTAGACATGTTTCTACAAAGTCCACATGGCTCAACATGTGTTCTGTGGCTGTCCACCCTCTCCCCCCCACTAAAAATTCGACGCTTGGCAGCGACTACTGTTTATTGGTTGGAACGACTTGGACTTGGCACAGAGGTATGTTTCGTCGCCTCGTGAGACTTCTTCAAAGTTCTCCAATCCTTCCCTGATATTCCTCTAGGCCTGACCAGAGTATTCCCTAGCCATTCCTTGAGTACTATCAGACGTTCGTCCTGGTTCTTCGCACTGTCCGTCCTGTGGGTTCCCACATAGGGCTCGCGTTTCTCAGGATTCCACTTCAACTCCAAGTCTGGAATTAAAGGTTCCGTCGACTGCACATACTGTGGGACTACTTCTCCAGCGACCTCATAAGCTGCATTCCGGTGCGTACAGATCAGAGACTCTGTCAGATACGCATCCTGAGTTTCCTGCCAAAACTGGTTGACATCTATTGCAAGCTTTTCGGTTTGAATGTAACCACCCCTCGTATCAACCGTGTGCTTAAAGTCCTCGAAGTCCCATGGCTGAGGCCCGGTTTCATCAACGTCCTCATGGTCCAAAGGCGGCTCGTTTATATCCCAGCCTTCCTGCGAGTTCGGAAATACTTTGTCTCCTGGGTGAGGATCTCTACGAGAGAGTCCATCCAGAGCAAAAGTAGCTCCTGGCACATGCTTCAACTTAAAGTGGAACATCAAGATCTTTTCGATCCATCTGTTTATAGTAGCATTAGGACCCATTCCTGGGTTCTTCAGCATCCCCTTTATGTACAATGCGTCGGTCTCGACTACTAGCTTCCTAACACCAAAGATCCAATAGTACATGGCCTCTAGTGCTCTCATCAAGCCAAACAACTCCCGCTTTGGTTGAGAGTAGTTCACTTCTCTCTCGTTCAAGGTGATGGACGCGAAACGGGTGTAGTACTTTTTGGTAGGGTCGTCTGGATCTACCTGATAGATAATTATCCCGACTGCCCTCCAAGAAGTGTCCACTTGAATGCAGACATCTGAGTCCCAAGCATAAATGATTGGTCTCAGTGCCGGACAATCCTTCAACGCCTCTCGCACATCAGCCTGAGCTGTGTCCTGTGCATCTCCCCACACAAACGGTACATCCTTCCTGGTGAGGTTGTTTATAGGTTCTAAGATTTTCGCATAGTTCTTTATAAACGAACGCAGCACCCCAACTGTTCCTAAGTAGGACTTCACTTGCGAAAAATTCGCCAGCTTCCCCCAGTTGTTGATGACTTTAATGCGATCGGGGTCCGCAATTCTTCCTTCATATGTGCAAATATGACCCACTACAGCGAAGGTCCCTTTGCACACTATGGCCTTCTTACCAGAGAAAGTCCCCCCTGCATAGATCATATGACTGACAACTCTGTTCAAGTTCTGAAAGTGTTCCCAGACGAATTGTCTAATGCCAGAGTTCTCCGCAATTCTCTTGTAATCTCCATCTGGCGTCTCAGACCTCGTCTCAGGTCCTCGGCTGTCTCCAGACTTCTCTTGGACTTCATCTTGTCCCTCGAGTTCGACGTTCTGTGCCAGTAGGATCTCTCCTAACTCCTTCTTAGAATAGGTTCCTCTGGACTTGGTTGCCAACGACTTCAGTCCTTTGCGAAAGGAAGGAGAAGTCCCTAACAGATCTTCGACTGAGACATCTAGTCTTGTTTGTATTAAACGGTCCAGATTTCTCTGGGTGGCCGCTGTTTCATCTTAACAAGGACTGGAGTTTTTCCTGTGCGGCTTTCATCGCAGGAGGAGTCCCTGGTCTATGCTCTGTAGGCTTGCGAGGAAGTACAGGCTCTCGGACAACTTCTCGGACTGGTTCAACACTGGCCCAAGGAAGTTTGAAGGACACCTTCTTCTTTACTAGTGACATGTCCCTCTCGTCTTCGGAGTCCTCTACTTCTTCAACCGTGGCCCTTGGCGTAGGTCTAGATATTGTAGCCTTCTCAGGTCTGGATATTGTAGCCTTCTCAGGTCTTGGCTATTATGGCCTTTTTGTCAACGGTCTGAGGTCTGGGTTTTGGCCCAAAAGACAGGTTGTCAACAAAGGGGGTCTCTATGAAGTTTTCTAGATAGAAGAACTCCAACCAACTGGTCCTTTGAAAGAACTCTTTTGCAATCACAAAGTGATCGGCTTTTGTCTCAACTCGCGAAATAACAAATGGACCCTCGCGGTGGGCTCCAGATGAAACGGTGCACCTGAGTATGGGCTGCCGAAGACTAAGACTAGAACTAGTGCGCGTGAACACACTACAACTAACTCAACCAACACACACACAACACACAACCAATACTCGGTACCAACAATGAGTTCGGGTCACCCTGAGATATACAGGTAAGATGTAATCTCGCGATCAACGTTCTGGGACAAGGCCTGCACACGAATGCGACTTCTCTAGAGCACTCCCAAGTACTTCCAGTAGTTGTGGAACAACTAAACTAGAACTCTCTCCACAGATACCGGGGGAACGGTATACGGGGTGGGTGAAAGATGGTAGTGTTCTAAGAGATCCAACGAGTTCTTAGAGGTCTGGCAGAGCACAACAAGCCTGCTATACGGGGTCTTGTATCAATGCTGGCCCTCTATCACAACAGCCCTTTCTATACGGGGAACTGTCTGCGACGAGCTGACTACAACAAGCCTGCTAAACGGGGTCTTGTATCAATAGTCCTACACAACAGCCCTTTCTAAAGCGGGGAACTGTCTGTGCGACCTTTGACACTATAGACAAAGGATTTACGGGGTCTCACAAGTGTCTCGTTCGCAGACTACAACAAGCCTGCTCAACGGGGCTTGTATCAATAGTCCTACACAACAGCCCGTTCTAAAGCGGGGAACTGTCTGTGCAACCTTTGACAACTAAGGCAAAGGGTTTTGCGGGTCCTCACAAGTGAGTTGAGTAGTTTACAACTGATCACAAGTCCTCAAGCGAAACAACCTCTCAAGGTCAAGTCTGTTAATGAAACCAGAAGATGATGTTTATTGACACAAATCTCCGCTCGGTTACAGAGAACACCAACGCCGTAGGAGAGTACTTTGGACTGCAGGCAGCCTGTGGGCACAATCTGGGGGGCAAGGATGAACTACTGTACTGCGGCTACTACTTGCTATTTTATAGGTTTTCTGGGAAATACATGACAGATAGTAATGACAAAGATGACAGAGTGAAACAGATAAGATGAAACAAGTCCGGATCCCGGGAACGTCTATGATTGGCTGTTGAGAGCCGGTCTGATCCGGATCCTCGCGCCGTGAGAACTCCAGAGACCGTTTGTGGTATATTTGCAAACTCTAGGCCAAGCCAAGAGCACTGTCTAGTGCTCCCGAGTACTTGCCAAGTACTTGTAGAGGATGCCGCACTTCGGCTTGGTTTGTAAAGCCCTATGGCGTGCTTTGCGACTCCACTAGAACTGCTGCCTCAGCGGGCGACCGCTTTGACCGATGTTCCGGGTTTGGTTCGTCTGCTAATCTCCTAGCCTACTAGTTTCGACTCTGTCCGACTCAGTTTGGGTGGGCCAGACCTCTCCAGAGGTCTACTCGGCATTCCTACAGGTACTGTGGACTTCTCATCGAACAACCTTTGTCCTTGTTTGACTTCTCAGATCGCGTTGTACTGGTCACATGTCTCTTTGACGTGCCAAGTACTATGCCGATCACTGTCATTCCTAGCAATCCATGTGTCTATTGCTTTCTATAGTTCCCAAGTACTCCTAGAGTACTCTGAAGGACTTCTCCGCGCGTCGCGGCCTTGAACCCTACTACTTGGTTCATGCCTGTCTAGTGGACTGTGGCCATCCAGTCCCTTGGGTATAGTCATGGTCTCCAAAGTTGTCAAGGCTTTTGTGGGTATTCTCCTGGGTATGGTATCTAGCTTTCGTAGTGTAGCCCAAGTCCTGGGAAGAACTCGTACTTCACTAATGACCGCACAGAGGTCTGAGCAAGCAATATGACAGTCCCCGTTTAGTAGGACCCAGAGCATAAGTACTTGTCTAAACATGATACGGCTTCTCCGGCATGGTCAATACACAATCAGCAGCTCGGAGCTCCGCTCTGACTCTAACTGTATGTCACCGGACAGGGTTCAAGTACCAAGTACTCAGTACTAGTACCGAAGTACTAGCAGTTGTACTGGTTAAGTGATAAATCGCAAAAAGCGACCTGACGAGGGGTCGGCAGATCCGACCCGTATCACCGGGGTCGGAAGATGTGCTTTCCCGTCATCTCCAGCGGGTCCGCCAACGCCGCCAAGACACACCTTTTGTCGCAGCGGGGCCCCAGGGTCGCCGCCTTGCGCGCGTGTCTCTTCCTCTTCCCCAACGACGGGCGGCTTCGATCGCGTGCTTGCGAGTGTCGCTCTCGCGCGCATTCCGAGACCGGACCAATCCCCAATCCATCGAATGTCGGACGGCTTCTCAAGCTTCAAACGGCGCGCCCCTGCTTGAAATCTCTCAAGGCTGAAGCCGTACGTCAACGGGGGGCTGCACTGGGACACCTCGTTCAAGCGCCTGTCGACACCCCAAGGCTGTTACGGGACCCCTTCTCGGCGCCTCCATCGCGCGCAGCACATTGGCAAGACACGGATGAACTCCTGCTCGCCGAGCCCGCTCTCTCGCGTCTCGTACCCCACCGCTGCCTGCCAAGATTCTGGCCGGTGTGGGTCTCAAATGTCCTGTCGGGAGCGCCAAATTCGGCTGCATACCACAGCATATTTTTTCTCTTCCACAAGATTGCGCGCTCGGAACCCCACCTATCTCATTCACCTGGAACTTTATCTTCGGGTTGAATTTTTCATCGCGCAGGTCCATTTTTGCGCCCGGCATGGCCGCAATTTGGACTGCACGAAGAAAAAGTGGGGGGCTGTAGGGGGGTATGTGCATAGATGCACCCTGGGCCGGGCCACAGGCACAGTAATGGGATCTATCCAGAGGGTAGATGTGGCGCTATCGCAAGCAGCACGGCAGGACCTCTCGTGGAGGTCTAGGCATGCACCCGCTGTGAGTCAATGCAGAGGGTGCACTGCGATGCGATGCCCCAGCTACGGACGATGCACATCAAGTCCGTCAAGGCGGTCGGCCACCTCCCTGCCAGGATGGACAGGGCAGCATGCACATCATGGGCTGTTCATATCTTACCCTGATGTCGAGATGCTATCCCTGGACAACCCAAAAGATGCCGGAATTTTTTCCATCCTCGGGTGACCACACTCTGTGATGTGGTGAATCAGTACCGTGATTCTGGGGGGCCATCATGATGCCTATGCTGTTTCATTCTGCATATTGGGGAGGTCAACTCAATTCAGGCACCAACCGTGTGGGGGGCACTGTGACGCATACCTATATTTCCACTTACCTTTACACGGCCGAGTGCCTTAGACATCACATGTACATATTACTTAATCATCTTATCTTTGCACCCAACTACGATGCAAGGCTGAGACACCACGAGCGGTAGCGGTACTACCGAAGGCACACCACCCAGGACGCACCAGTTGGCTGAGCATCCGTACAACTGCTCCTCCCGTCTCTGGTGCTATAGGGACCCCAGTCTTGGGTGACAGGATCCCGGTGGCGGGTTACACCATATTGTGGGAGCTACTATCCTCCCCTCTTAGCTGGCTACGGGTCTCCCTAGCCTCGGAGATGGGCGCCTCTACTGGCCGCCCTCTTCTCCTCAAGACTTCACCCTTCGCCCAGAAGTTCCAAAGAACGCCGATGCACCATGGCATCACACCTTTTTTTTTTCGTAAATGGCACAGAAATTGGCAGAGAAGGCAGGAGAACAGCTATAGTGGTACCACATGCATTGTTCGAGCATTTTACAAGCTGAATGAGCCGTGAAACGCCAGGCCAAGAAACTGTCCTAAAGGAGTAATTTTGCGTATTGTACTCAGTTTATGAGCCACGTATGAGGGTGGGCGTCTGAAAGCAAAGCGGTCAGCGAAGCAATCAGCACCAATTTACTTCCACGAGCCTGTGCGCCGCCGGGGCAAAAAAAATGCATTTTAAGCCCATTTTCGCCGATTTTGTGACATGTTTGGGACATTCGGAAATCCCCTCCAGAGAGTCGGATGGACAGGGGAGCGGGTCTATGGACCGTGGACCGTGGACCTTGGACCGTGGACCGTAGACCTCTTTACTAATGGGCACCTGTATGGACCACACAATGGACCTGTCACACCCGTCACGACAGTGTCTCACGGACCTCGGCATGGACCTCCGTGTTTGATGATGGACCTCACATATGGACCTGTCCGGCATCTCCCGTTTACGGCGCCGCCTGGGCGCATCAGGCGCGATCGACTAACAGCCCGCCGAATCTAGTTCTTTTTATATCGGCAGTTACTGTCTGAATTGTTTCCTTGTCGCACTCAAAAAACAGACACCTTACTATTTATTTGCTATTCATCAACCAAATTATCGCTGTGTTGAAGTCAAGATTCAGCTTTCTTACCGGCAACGATCAGGTCTGGTTCAAGATTGAGATGACTGGTTGAGACAGAAATGCCACCCACCCGAAGCGTTGAGCTCAAAGCAGTGGTCGCGATTGCCAATGGGAGCCGTGGAGGTCCATCAAAGTCCAAGCGTGACCATCAGGTGCCGGAGGTGATGTGGTCCACGGCAAGGTCCACGGCAAGGTCTATAGCTGCCTAAATTGATTAATATTACATAAAATGGACCTGGTCCATTCCCCGGTCCATCAGCAGGTCTAGTGGACCGGTCCATAGACCTAGCTCCCCATCCCTCCGACGTTCTCATCCCCTCAAACCCCTGTGACACCTCAATTTTTTTCGTAAAAAAAGGGCCCTGTGACCTGTGACCTTCCGAATTGAATGAAATACTACAGGAATTGACATATCTGAGTAGGTTAAGTCGAGGGACGGAAGCTCAGAATCGATGTCAGAATCTAGTACGGTCAGAGTAGAAGTCGATTCTGAGTCGATTCTCGCCTCAGAATCGGGTCAGAATCGATGTCAGAATCGAATCAGAATCGATCAAGAATCGACTCTGAATCGCTCACTCTGACTTCCCCTAATAAGAAACCGGGCCAGCCTGAGGAGACTCGCAGCTTCAACTTGTGTAGATCTCGCCATGGTGGAGCCTCGGAGACCGGGACTCGGAGTTTCGAGGTGGTTGGAGGATTTCGAGCTATGTTTTGTCAAGGAGCTAGCTAAGACCACGCGACCTACAGTGAGCGAGGAACGAGCTTGTTTACTGTAGCTTCTGTCTAGAGAGACTACATGGGCGGCACTTCCGCGCGAGTCCGCTTTGGCCCCCTTTAAGCTTGAGGCCTTCAGGGCCGATCAAAGCCGATCCGGGTCTTTCCGATCGGACATCAACGGGCCACTGATATGAATATTCCTGAGTGTCTTGTTACTGGCCTCTACTTCGTTCAGAGCTCTCTTGGGAGACTCCACTTGAACCATGACCATCTATGACAATATCTGCTCCCCATCGAATTCTACGGACAGCTGTGCAATGTTCAACGTCAACAAATGATTGCGAGGAAGGAAAGAAGGGATTGCCCGGCAAGCCGAGGGCCGGACAGCGTGTTCAAGCAAGATGTGTCGGGGTAGTGAGAGATACTTTAAGCTTATATCTGAGCGAGAGGGTTCCAACGTTCACGCGTTCACGCTCGCAGCAGAAAACTTGGTTGAATTTACAATTTTCGGATGGGGGTTGCCGATCTGCCGCGAGCTCCGATCCACGCCGTGCGGGCCGGAGCGATTTTCTTCAGCGACAGTCACTTTCAACAGTTGTACTCGCCATGGACGCCTTCGAAACGTACCAGACGCCTCTTTCTAGGTTCAGGAAACTATTTCTTGCCCGAATCTGTTGCTGAGTCGTCCCCAGTCGGTATGCCAGCAAGGAGATGGCCCACTTGTTCTCCCCCGCTGTGCGTCGTTCCCGGAATCGCGCTCGCCCACTTCACCCTGATAGCGAGATCACAGAACCGGTTCTATACGTGGCGCAAACTCTGGCTCAATCTCGCCATCGCAGAAAAGGAGCTGGGACTGCCCATCCCGGACGACGCGGTCACGCAGATGGAGGGCAATCTCGTGAGATCTTTGCCAATCACCTTGCGTGCGCTTTGATCATGAACTCTGCAGCACTTGACGCTGGAGCAATTCGAGGTGGCCGCCCAGGAGGAAAAGAAGCGGCGGCACGATGTCATGGCCCACGTCCATACGTTTGGGACGGTCGCGCCCGCTGCAGCAGGAATCATCCAGTGCGTGACTCTGCGCGTCCAACTCTAGCTCTGAATCATCTCGAAGCTTGGGTGCAACCTCATGTTATGTTACCGAGTTCGTCTTTTGGTTTGCTTTCCATGCGCTTGTCCTTATAGGTTGAGCAGCAACGCGGATCTCATATTCCTGCGCACTGGTCTCGACTATCTGATTCGTTCGCTGTCCATCTTGATTTCCCGACTCTCTGCGTTCGCGGCCCAGTACCGCGCTCTCCCGACCTTGGGATTCACGCATTTCCAGCCTGCGCAGTTGACCACCGTGGGCAAACGCGCAACGTTGTGGATTCAGGCGAGTCTTTGTGATAGGGGCAGACTTCATTCTCAAACAACATCGCAGGAGCTCCTCTGGGACTTGCGCAACATCAAACGTGCGCGGGATGATCTGGGCTTCCGTGGCGTAAAGGGGACCACCGGTACCCAAGCCAGTTTCCTGACCCTGTTTGACGGAGACCACGAGAAAGTATAAATCAGCGTACAAGAGTCTTGATTAGCTCTAATCATCCTAGGTCGACGCGCTCGACAAACTCGTAACCAAGCTCTCAGGCTTCGAGTACGCATATCCTGTGACGTCGCAGACGTATTCCCGCAAGATCGATGTGGACGTCCTCGCCCCGCTTGCATCGCTAGGCGCGACGGCCCACAAACTAGCGACAGACATCAGACTCCTCGCTAACCTCAAGGTTGACTTTCTTTTCATCTCATTCGCATCCCGCACTCACGAAGATTAGGAAATCGAAGAGCCGTTCGAGTCGACGCAGATCGGGTCCTCCGCCATGGCGTACAAGCGCAACCCTATGCGATCCGAGCGCGTCTGCAGTCTCTCGCGGCACTTGATGGTCCTGCATCAGAACGCGCTGATGACTGCAGGCGTGCAGTGGTTCGAACGGACCTTGGACGACAGGTGCCGCTCATCGAACCTCCAATGTGCGCTCAGCACTGACCTGTTTCAGCGCAAACCGCCGCATCACGCTGCCGGAGGCGTTTCTGACGGCCGACATCGTGCTCTCGACACTCCAGAACATCTCCGAGGGGCTTGTCGTGTACCCCAAGGTCATTGCGCGCCGCATCGCGCAAGAGCTGCCCTTCATGGCGACGGAGAACATCATCATGGCGCTCGTCAAGAAGGGCGGGGACCGGCAGGTGGCGCACGAGAGGATCAGGGTGCGTTCAGCGCATCGACCGCTCATCTGCGCTGACCGGATGATGCAACCAGGTTCTGTCGCACGAAGCGGCCCACCAGGTCAAGCAGCTCGGCCTCGAGAACGACCTCATCGCGCGCGTCCGCGCTGATGCGTACTTCGACCCTATTAAGGCGGAGCTGGATGACCTGCTTGACCCGGGGAGCTTCATTGGGCGGGCGCCGGAACAGGTCGACGCGTTCCTCAAGGACTGGGTTGAGCCGGCACTAGCGGACAAGGATATTCAAGAAGTGATCATCAAAAGCGCAAAAGTCGAATTGAGTGTTTAAAGTCTATTTCCAATGACCAGGTTGTCTAAATCTAGATACTTGAATGTAATGAAATGCCAAATTTTGCCACTTGCCTTTTTGAGCCGAGAGCGGTTGTTTGGGCAGTTGAACTTCAAGATACTAAACAGAGCTGGTGCAGCTGTGAAATATCACTGAAATTGCCTCTTATGCTATATCCACCAACGAATTCCCCTTGAGAGTCGCTCCTCCGTTGTGGCGTCCCAAAGTGCATTCCCATTCGTCGCAGATTGAACTTCTGATGGGTTCGATCGTAGCTCGTCCCACGTCAAGCGTCAGAATTAACCCCGTCCGCCGCCTTACCCCGCCTTTCATCCATATCTCTCTTGACCATCATGCCCAGACACCCCACAAGAAAGTGCAAAGACGAAGAGATCGCGGTCATCGACCCAACGCACCTGACAAAGGACGGTCTCCTTGCGCTGCAGCGATATGTCGACCAGTATGTTGCATTGAACAGAGCAGTTGAAGAAGATTCTGACCTGCGATAAGCGGCCAGCGCCTCCCTACCGTTTCTTCAAAGACATCATACAAGGATATCTGGAAACATGCGAAGCAGCTCCATGCGGCGCGACGAGCGATGTCCGCTGTGTCCACAAAGGTCGTGCAGAGATCCCGAGAGGCCAAAGTGCGTCCCACCCTACTCTTCTTCTAGTGGACTAGCTGACGACAACTGAATAACCTTACACAGAAAACCTATTGCAGCGCCGTCTTCGAGCTGCCGGAAGACGAGCTTCGAGTTTTCCTGGCGTGGCAGTCCCGCTCGCTCGACGACCTGCTGGACGACTGCGAAGATCTCTCCAAACGTTGTGCAGAACTCAAAGCGGATGCAGAGCGCGATCAGGCAAAGCTCCAGGCAGAGGTGACGCGCGTGAAAGTCGCGACTAATTCCAAGGAACGGCGGGTACGGCGATGATTCTCAACATAGTTGGATTAATGAATGTTGTAAGCAGGAGCTACTGTTGGAACTAACGCGCGCTGTCCCGATCGTTTCTTGCGTGCAAGGTAGGGCTCCTTTACATCTGAATTGATACTGATACTGAACCGGGCGGTTAGACGTCTTTGACAACGTCACTCAGGGCTTGAAAGAGATTCAGAAAGAGGTTGAGAACTTGGGGGACGATTCAGATGCATTTCACCGCATCGGGGCTGCTTGGGAGGTGATTTTGGTAGGCGGAGTGCAGCTTCTGGCGTAATACCAGTCGGGTGTCGAATCGTATATATGATATCGATCTGTATAATGTTTTTCAACCATAAAACGGACTAAATCCCTGCAAGACTCTCCTCTATTTCCTGGACAGTATTGCTTGCAGAAGGAGGCCAGCGGTTAGGGTGCATTGACTACGATGTTGAGCCAAAGCCATGGTGAAATGTACCTTCGACCTACTTACTGCTCGATTTTCAACCGTATTAATCAACGACGCCCGCAGACTTCCCTCAGCGCAACCAAAACTTCCTGGGCGTCCTCCCACTCCTCACTATCGCTATTATGTCCGGCTCCGGTGGCCCAAGCGCCTTTGTTTTCCCCTAGAAAGCGCACACCGTCCACCGTCCCTTCCGTCCGGCTCTCATATCCTGCGGCCGTGCTGCACATGGAGAGCGCGGTAAACTCGAGCGAATTTGCCGTGGCGTCGATCAGGGAGGCTCTGTGTGATGCGGTGGGTGTCACACTGGAACGTGAGGGGAGAATTCGCACCTTGCCTTCGGATCTATGCCCGCGCCGAGTCGCATCCACATGTCGTCGACATCAGGACCGCGCATGAACACCTTGTGGAGGGCTTTGCGGATGGCGGTGGCAGCCGTCTGGCGCAGGGACGCCTAGGATGCTGGTTAACTCTATGTTTGATGAGCATCGCAACGTGTGACCTCGATCTTTTTCGAAAACGACACCTCGAGCATGATCTCTGCATCCGTTTCCACTTCAGGAGCAGCCTCTGCAGCAGCGGATGATAAAAAGGGTGTCTTGAAGGGCTTCTTGAGGTCCACTACCGAGCGGAACGGCTTCGTGCCTGCAGTCACCGGTGAGTGCTGATCGACAATACGATAAACAAGCTCTTGCCGAAGGATGGCGTGGACGACGACGAGCCTTTCGCCTTTTTGAAGCGTCCTGCTTGATCATTCTGTTCCGCTCGGGGTCTCTTAAAACGAGGCTCGACCTCACTATCCCGGAAATTTTTCTTCCAGACTGTGCTATCATTTTTGAGATAGTTGTTGGAGTTAGCGCGACTCGGGCCAGCGCGCGGCAGGTCATCGTCGTCGTCGTAGTAGTGCGCGACGTGCGCGGGGACTTGGCTTCCAGCGTATTCTTCTGACGACAGTTTCTTGTGTCGTCGCTTCGTCTTGTCTGGGTACTTGCATATCTGCGCGAAGTAGGACAAGTTGAACGAGACGAGCCTGAGAAAGGAACTCACATCACACATCTTGTTGCAGTATGTTCTTACCATATTCTCGTCCGCCGTGTCGATCGGCTCCCCGAAGTATCGGCAAATCGACTGCGCTCGTGAGAACCAACAGGCAGATTGATTTGAGCCACTCACAACATGGCGGCAGATCTCCGTGCTCTCTGCGAATTGGACCAGCTGGTACGTGCCCGCGTTCGTTTAGTGGTCAACGAGGGAAAGCGTAATCCAGATACCGAGGTCAGACTATCGATTGCTCGTTGACTCGGCGCAGGTCCGTTTGCTTTGTCGGCGGCGCTCGTGCGTTTGGTATGTGAACCGGAGACCCACCGCTTCACCCGAACAACGTCCTCGCGGGCTATTGCATCGTCAACTACATCCGCAAGGTAGGAAAAGGAAACGGACAATAATAGAGAACGCATTTAGACGGCTGCGCGAAATCTGAGGACAATCGACAGCTCTTGACGAAAAACTTACAGATCCGTCCCGTCCAGCTCGTCCTGTGGGAAAGAGTTATACGCGACCCGGTCTTGGATAACTCAAACCTACCAGTCTCTTGATAATAACCTGGGAGTGTCCGATCTGACATTGTCCTTTGAATGGAGAATAAACCCACGCACCCTCAAGGCTCTTCGGAAGATCGTAGTGTATTATATAACGGACGTCGCTCTGCGAGTAAAGGGGAAATCAGCTTCGAAAAGCAGAGGAAACAGAATCAGCGCAACTTTGTCTATTCCAAGTCCAAACGCAATCGTCGCGCACACAACATCCACACCGCCATTTCCCGCCCCGCCACGAGTCCAATCCTTTAGGGTCTTGTCAAGCGTCGCGGAGCTTCAAAGTCGTGGTTTCAAGGCTCAAAAAGATAATGATGAAGGAGAAGTACATACGATATTCCGCGGTGGTATGGGCGCGAATTGAGCCCCTTTCCTCGCAGAAATCCCGAGAGATCGTCACAAGCGGCACGCGTCCTGCAGTATACGATACCGGACGAGGGCCGTTTCCGCCGCTCATATAGAGTGAATATGTAGTCGGATATGTCGGCCATCTGCGATAATGCATCGGGCGCTGACAGGTATCGCACCTATGCCGTCGTCAGACTTGAGGCGCCGAGTGCCAAAAACGACTGACTTCGTAGAACAGGTTCGCCCGGTTGAAGGGATGCGTAACCTTTACGAGATGCTCCTCTGACATTCCGAGGGAGCGGATGATGTCGAGCTGGACGCTGCGCGCACTGGGTTCAGGAAGATCAAATCTCAGAGGAATTCACGCACGCGGGAGTAGCTGTTGCTGTCAGGGCCATGATTGGTATATCTGGGAAGTTTCTACGAAAGATTCCGAGCTTGCGATACTCGGAGCGAAAATCGTGACCCCATTCCTATGTAAGTATCGTGAGCTGAGAAAATAAGGGATCAAAAAATCGAGGGGCGTACTGAAATGCAATGCGCCTGGATGTGAAGGATCATTGTGAATCCTCGGAACGATCAAAGGGCTTACTTCATCGATAACGAGCCTGTTTAATTCCTTCTGCTCGTATATCGTCCTCAATATTTGAATGAACTCGGAGGTGCAAAGCTTTTCCGGAGTGACTGAAATGATTCAGGTGACGTGGACACATTGAACAATGCGGCCTTACTGTAGAGGAGTCGGTTCACGGGATGTCCGGAGGCCAGGTCCCTCACAATCTAGGAGGATGAATTTACTTTGTCAAGAGAAGGGTATACAGGAATAGAAGAACACACGTCATTTTTTTCTGTTGGCGATGTTTCCGATGTAAGAGACGCGACAGGAACATTCTTCTCGCGCAGACCGGAAACCTCTATAAATCGAGCCGTGAGCCGGCAGATGAGATGACTGGGAGCAACTTACGATTCTTCATCAAGGCTATGATTCAAATTCAAGTGATTTTCATAGGAGGATCGAGAGTTTAGCACACCAAGAAGAGGAGACACCACGATGGTTACGCCGTGCTGTGCGATCCATGATTCGACGCATATAAAAAGGTTCGAGCCACATACCATTTCTGCTACAGCGGGAACCTGGAAGCAGAGACTCTAGTTGCAGCAACACATATCAGGTATCCACCGAACAGTGAAGACAGAAGAAACGCACTTTTCCCATGCCAGTCGGGGCCAGGACGAATATGTCTGCACCTAGAAGAGAGTGCTGATGAATATTGATCGGTAGAGAGCTTCGAGCCTGGAACATACCGCGAACCGCGGCCTCGACGACTTCCCCCTGCTTCCCTTTGTATTCCGAATGGCCAAATGCTGATGAAGACATGAGAATGCGAGTCTCATGTAGAGCCGAACGCTACAGACTCCTGGTAAGGACACTCAAATAGGCATTAAACAATCGATTGCGTTCCAATGATAAACACCTCACCGACGGCAATCCACCAGTCCGCTAGGTTCCCGCCTCAAAGTTCTGGCCTTCGAGTGGCTGACTCCGACGAGATTGGTGTAGGAGACAGCGGGAGGCGTGTGAAGCACAGATGAGCTTTCGTCGTGAGGGACCTCTTCTTGTGTAAGATACTCTGGAAACTCGCAATCTGAGTCCATGTCGTGGCGAGCAGAAGGGAATGTCACGGTCACGTGGGCTTTGTGATGATACGCGAATAATGACAAGAATAATGATCTAAAATAGGACCTGGATTCTGCCCGAAATGGAGTCCTCACCGAGCCGGGCGGCGAGACTACTAGCAAACCCCGCCTTCGCCACAAGTTTGCTAACCAAGGCAGTTTTTCTCTTTTCCTTCATTGAAAATTTTGACTTAGCCTGACTTGCTGGCACTTGGAGCAAGTTGTTGGACTGTCGGACTCGGGCTTAAGCTCCTCTTGACTGAGCACAACATTTCTATGGCCTCCAAGTCCCGACATCATGGTCGTCCCCCTCTTCCAGCGACGATTTGCCTGCAGTAAACACTGGATGGAATTGGCCGGGTTATAGCTATCAAGACCAAGGCCACAGAGATAACGGGCGGGGTTGGACCGGACTGGATAGATTGAACCAGGCTCTGCTACATAGCCGGTCAACGATAGACAGGAAGATGGGATAGCCTGCCTGTAACCCAATTATTGCCAGGCCAAACGTCCCAAGAATAACTGATATAAGCCCCGACGGGGAAGTGGAGGTAGACCGTTTGGATGCGCCAGATTAGGCAAAATCTTGACCGTTCATTTCGCGCTTGACACTCCACAATCTTTCTGGAGCTCGCCCCCAACCAATAGCCGAACGTCCTCCCATTTCTATCACCCTGTTCCAAGTTCTCCCGGAGCGAAACGTGCAACCGCCATCGCTTCATTGATATCTGATGCATAATGGGGCACATCGCGGGAGAACAGCCTTAGAAACTTCTTGGAAGGACACGACCTGGACTGTGATTGACGTGGAGACGCCGCGCTTTGAGTGGCAGGTACATGCGGCTTGTACGTACGTGCTTTCGGTATCCCAACTTCGGAGATTGCGGCTTTTCATATGTTTAAATTGGGTCCCGTTTTGCCTGGCTTTTGGCGCGTTGAATTTAGCTCTCACATGGTTATTCGGGACAACAGTGGATGTTATCACAGATCAAGAAACACTGTCCTCGTAAGTATGGCAAGAGAAAGGTGCCTTCTGCCTTTATCCCATTGCGTTCCGCAAGCTATTCTGATTCTGATACGCATCGATTTGACCGGGATCGACTTCGATACAGATCCCTACTGTTGCACTACTGTTGTACTACCAACCGTCAGCTTCAATGGCCTGGATCGGTATCAAGAAAGATATTGATTGTTAAGCTCGAGGGGTTGAGTTCCTCAATCTTCAGAACCTCTCGAAGTGTTGGCCGCGGCCCACCGGGCGGCTATCCGGACAATACGGATGGATTCCGTATAGATTCATTCGTCAAGATGGAATGGAATATGTCATTTTCCGGTAGCGGATAGAGCAAAGGGCCATGATATGTATCCGTCTGGGAATCATGCATTCTCTGGCACCAAGCTCGTTTAATATTTCTCCCCCTTAGACGGACAGCTACCTCGATACTAGAAAAGCTCAGGCTGAAATTATGCCATTCGAAAGCTGACGTCTGTGCGAAGATGGAAATGATGGACATCGGTTGGCCAGTATCTTCTTTTCCTCGGAGGCCCTCTGCCGGCTACTTTTTCAGTTACACTTAAGCTACTAGTACTTCAAATTCAGTAGAGCATAGTCCTGCTCCCTCATAAAGCGGTATTATCTCCAAGGCCATGCACGACGATCAGATCCTGGCTTGGACCATAGTTGTACCCGAAAGACCGGAGCTCTGAGTCTGGGCTCAAACCGCATATGCCCACCGGTTCTCAGGCCGGGGGGTGCTCAGAGATCTAATGAAGCTATGTCGTTCTCCAAGGTATACATATATACTACACATTTACATATTCAACAACTCGCCCCTATCGCGCTTGATTTGGAATCACTTTGGTGACCGCCACGTATCGCGTAGCATCACGTGCTAGTGGACCCACTTCAAGTTCGCGTTACTCAGCCCAAGCCAGTGCCACTCAGACCCCACCGCCGCAGCGCAAATCTTTCCGTATCCTTGCAAGCCGCACGACAAGCGTGACCATAATACACAACGGATCCCATTACCAAATTGCTTCGGCGTACGCGCCACGGCCCAGTCAATCCCAGGGAGGAGTAGGTGGCAGGTGCCCTCAGTAGGCCCATGAGAAGGCAAGTCGTTTGTGCACAGTGTATCTATGACTTCCAAAGTCGCGGCGCTACCAACCGTCGTCACTCAGCGCGCAGGATATTGTTGCCATTCGCCGACTGCCTCGTTTCTCGACTGCGTTGGCGGCGGGCGCCTATCTGGCCCTCATTCGATGATACGGACTTCGGCGGCCGCCACCCATCCCGAACACATGGCGCATGCACCCTCTTGAGACTCTCCCCAGGACTGTGAGTGGCATAGCATCGTGCTGGGTACTCCCTCTTTATGGGAGAAATCCAGCTTGATATCGTGCTCTGGCAACCGCCCACGCCCTTCGAACAGGTCACTGGCGCTCTGGAACGCAAAAGAAATACCGCTCACTGTAATGATATCGTTGGCCCCCCGACTCCTGGTGGCCCACTCAAAGCGGTGGCATGTGTCCGTCTTCTGCTGCGCTTGGAGCGCCTTACAGGTCTTATCCGCCACAAGGCAGAGACTCCCCCGCTCGGAAGTTCTATATACACGATCGAACTCTGGTAGATACCGATCGCGCCGAGTTTCAGGAGCCTCACTTACGGATATCTCCTGGCTGGTATATCTTGGAACAACCGTTCTGTTCTGGAGTCGGCGATGTGGCTCCTTGCTTCCTTGATGTCACATCTATTACCATCCGGGATCGAGCGCCCGCCTTGAGCCTATGCTTCAGGAGTGGCAAAAACCCATCCGAGCCTCTTGACGATATAATCCTAGGACTTGCCTCGTCGCATCCTCGCGATTTGATTCATCTACCATTTACACCCCCGCATTGCACTCAATTGTTGGAGAGCATCTTCACTAATGGCAGGCTTCTTGTTCTCTTGTTCTTACGAGTCTCAGGCGTTTCGTTCTAGAAGAGGGCTGCCTTGGCAACATCGCAAATTTATCTCGCTCCGAGTCTGTGCGACTGCAGGCGCTTCATTCGAGCGCAATCCTTATCGCCTCAGATATACGGTATGCAAATTGCGCAGCTACAGCTGGTTGAAACCGTACTTAATCTGCTGTCGTTGGATTGCCTCGATCTCGGATCATCAGTTCGTGGAAGATAGTGGAGTTGACGAACGCCTGGCCTACTTAATATTGGTGTACTCAACCTGCCTTCCACGTGACCTGTTGTGATTCAACCACTGCGGAGGTAACTCCACAGGCTGGGCTCTACCTCGCCCGGATACATACACCTTGTCAGTGAGCTAATCGATAACTTCCAGAATCGAGCCGCTAATTCAAATCGTGGCCCAGCGCGCTGCGTACGTTATCCTCTACCGTGAGCGCGGGAGATTATTGATATTCTGCCGAGAGTCCTCAGGCTCGGCACTCTACAGCAACGTCGCAGGAGCCGCCGGGGTCTCTGGGCTTGGCTCCGCACTCGCAACCCACGGGTCAATAGATCCTGCATTGGCGGATATTCTTGCTATCGTTCTCACTTAGTTCCCGCCCCCAAGATGTGCGCGGCGCCTACCGCAGACAGCAGGGGGCAAGAACAGTCGACACAGCGGAGCTTCGCATATGCGCCAGGTCTTCGGGGCGGCGGGGCGCAGGGAAAAGCGAAACCGAGATAAGCTTTGGCGGGAGCCTTGAATAGCACACATGTGTGTGAGGGTTGGCAGAAGCATGTCTCTTGTGTGCGACTTGGGTAGGACGCGCAGTCCTCTGCAGAGTCGGTGAGCTGAGAAAGCCCGAGCGTACAGCCAATCGCCTTTGCTTGAGAATCCGTTGTGCGCCGCCATTTTTACGGTGCTACGCAGGGTTGATCCAAGTAATTTTAGTCCCCTCGAATTTCAGAAGCTCGGCATGCGGAGTTTTCCGGAGGCGATAAGTAGAGGTAGGTGATAGGGATACTGGGGTGAGGCGATTGCGATAGAGAGTGAATATACAGGGAGACAGTAGACAGACAGTCGATGCTAGACGCGCGCATCAAGCGAAAGACTAAATCTCGCGCGTTTCCCGATGGCGGACAGGCAGCGCGCTCCCCGTCGCGGAACCGCGTCCGGCTGCCGCAGGATGCTCCCGCTCTAATGCCGTCATGCGTATCTTGGCGCAGCTCCAGGGGCAGGGCCAGAACTCAGAACTCCAGATGCAGACGCGTGAACTTAGCGCGTTGAGAGAATTCGGGAAGCCCGGGAGGAGCCGGTGGCGTGTGGACGAGCACTGCACCCAATGAGGGAATCTACGCTTTGTGGTAAGGGCGCGTCATGCTTGAAGCTAGCTTCGTTTAGGAATAGGACTGGAATAGTAAGAATCTGAGTTGAGTCCGAGACTGTTCGAGGCGTCGGAGGTTGAACGATCGAACACGTGACGGGTTCGAAAAAATGCAACCACAGGAATTGTGCTGAGTACCGGCGGTCTACGATGAGAGGCAGCTGGTCGGAAACAAAGAGAGAAAATGCACACTGAAGTATACATTATCGCCATAGGATATATATAACCATCCAGATGCCGAGCGGATATGAAATGCTACTTACACACGGTGCACAGTGCGAATGTTGCAGAAGTTGCACCATCGATTCCTCGCAACGCATCGTAAGTCCGTAATCTATACTGGACAAGCTACATCTATCCGAGACACTGGGAGGCAATCCCAGTGTGTCGGGCCTTGGGAAAGTCTCGTGGTAAGTATTGGTAAAGGATACATTGGTCAATGGCGGCAGATCATCGAGATAGGATTCATGTTCGCTATTCCTGTTCTCGCTATTCGGAATTCCTGTCTGGCAGCGCCAATGGAACCAGAAACAGAGTTTGCGATTATCTATCCAGGCCGGTGTTAGGCCCCGAGCGGATCCGTAGGATCCCGACGCGAGTCGCTCCCCAAGATCGTTGCTCGATTGGAGGAAAGACGGTCTCGATCGGATATAAATCATGCCATGGCGTCCATGGCACCCAAACTGCATCGGGATCTAATTTCCGCGCTGTCTTGCCTGCCTGAAAGCCGATCGCGCCGAGCGGCAGGACGATGATATTTTTACCCTGTACAGACTTCCAGCTACTTCCAGCTTACCGCCGGCTGGGCTTCCTGCCCCGGGATCAGTTGCTTCGCGGAATGTGCGGGGCCATTAGACGAAGTATAAGTTGAGTTCTAACTGGTATACCGGCTGCCGATGAGTCGGCGCTGGTGCCGCCGCTCCACGCAACGATGAATCATTGCAGATCAACATAAAACAATACACATCGGTCCGAGGCAGGGGCGGATGGCGCTGGAAGGAGATGCACATCCACGTATTCCGGAAGACTGTGATGCGGACAGCAGCGGACTCGTGTGAGCGATCATCGTAGGCACACCTCCGAGTCGCTGATCCTGAAGGCCTGAACGGCGAGGATCATGCAGGGTGTCAACGTATGTAGATCCCGAAGGGTCTGGGTGTAAGTGGGGCCGCGCCGGCGGCGGGAGATCAAAAAGCTGGTGATCCCAATCCCAGTGCCTGAAAATCACCGGTTGGGGAATGTGTATTCGTCTCCGAGTCGGCGAGCAATTTCTCAGGTTGATTGATTGAGAGAAGAAGACGAGGATGATTGTTATTCTCGATGGCGGCTGTCGTACCACTTATCGGTGCGTGAAGAAGTCCAGGAAGTACCTGCGCTGTGCGCCGGCTTTGGCTAGCTGGTGTGAAAACAGGTCTTGCCGGCATGGTACACATCTAGCGGGCGTGGTAGCTGAGACGTAAGTACTTAGACAGGTTCAGCGCGATAACTTACTGTACGCTAGCCAGCCCACGCTAGCGTCAAACGTCGAGCAAGACACGAAACAAGTCAAGTTGAACCAGAATTGAACACGTGACAGAATCGGTTGAACTTCAAGTTCGTGTACAAATTAAAATGGTAATTATAGCAGAATGTGGGGGTCGTAGACTTACACGCTCACATACATTTTCTCGATCTATCCTATCAGAAGGAATATCGATGGGGCTCGCTGGGTTCTGGACGTCATGGCAGCGGAAACTGCCAGTGGGCCAGTACCAGCGACAGGACTCGACAGATTCAGATCCGATTGAAGATTCGCTACCTGCGGCACAGACCGCACGCACGGGCAGCGGAGCGCAGTTTGCGCAAAGACCTGGGTGCCATTTACATGTACACAGCTTAGGCGAGCGATAATATTCATGGGTTGTGTCTGGCAGGGGGCGACTTTAAGTTTCCGTGGGTAAATTTATCCAGGGGAATATTCAATCCCCGACGATTCCCTAAGTTCGGCCTCCCAGAAACTTAAAGGCCCCAATGTATCAAAGTTCTGGAGAGGGCCCGCGGTAGCTTCCCCTCCTCCAAAATTTATTGTCACTGGATAAACTCTCTTCGAAAGGTCGCTGTTCCCCGCGGCCATCAATCGCAAACTCTCTGTCGCATGCAATCTTCAGCGTTCCAAGTTCAGACTCTCTCCTATTCGAACTGGGCTTTCGAAGTCCCATCGGCTAGGGTACAATTTTTCGTTCCTGCCCCTGGAAATATCCTGTACTGCGATCTTTTTGATCCTTGTGCGATGCCGAGGGCTCGGCTGCCGGCAAGCGCGTCGGCAAGCCGCAGATGTGTTCGATGTTGTCAACGCGCTCTTGTCAGAGTACGGGCAACAAGAACGATGGAAGTCAATCGGCCGTAGGCGTAGGGGCCGGAAAGGTGGTGCCATCACGCAGTGTCGCCGTTCACGGTGCACCGACGTCACATAACATCTCCAAGCCCGTTCCAGAACACACAGTCACGGTATTTGTGCACGCCTGTGGCAGATTCGTCTGTGTGTGTTATAAGTCAGTTGAAGATCTTGCACGCGGCTTCTGGGGTATGAAAAACGACTCGGCTAGTACTTCCGTCTTCACTCGAAGCTCCGAGTCGGGCTCGACTCGGTCTGGGAGCCAGGGACGTGGAAGTGGAAGGGAACATCTTTTCTGTTAGTTAACGTTAGTTAACCCTGTGTGTATTCGGGCGATGCACGCGGGGAGAGACAGTGAGAGTACACAGCGAAGTCTAGCAGGCTGCGTAGTGCAGCGCTGAGCAACATTGCACCATTCCCCCGCATCTCGCATCCATATAAGCCCGGGACACGCCGCGTGCTAGAGCACAGGCCGCTCAGAGTACTCGCCGCACTGTATTCGTAGACACGCCCGCCAAATGGGGGCGCAGAACACGAAGGAACGAGGTTGAACCAAAGGCACGTGACGTGGTTCAATCGCGATGACATTGATTCTGATGCACCTTTTACCCTTTCACTGTTAGCAGCGCGGGTATCTCTAACGTATCTCCCCTGCGTCGACTGAAGAGGGCGGGGGGACGGAGGATCTATTGGTAGTGGGCAGAATATTTATTGGTAGTCTTGATTCCAATCTTCGGGCAGTGCGTTTATGCGGTGCACTTCAGAATTAGCCATCTCAACCTTCGTAATATATTTATTTCACCTCCGTCTCTCCCTCCCCCGCAACTGCAACCGCAGATACAAATTGAAGAGCTGGGGGGCCGTGCCCTGCATTGCGATTCGGATAAGGTGCAATCGCCACTACTAATGTTGATGGAATTCCGAACATGTCGGCAAAAAATGCAGCGACGTATGGCGCTCTGCCCTCTATATCAGTATTTAGAACTTCAGATCTTCAGAGGCAACCAGTACCGGCAACCACCTTAGCCAGAGCCCCATATCCAAATCCCACCGCTCACCTGATGACTTGCAATAAACGTCAATAAACTCTTCGATTCGGAGGGCTGTCAACTGCTGTCAAACATATTGATGATGCGCGGATGACGACGCCGACGCGCTGCTTAAGTTTAAATTAAAATTGAAGCCTAAGATATCGTCCGGGCGTCATCTGACTGGCAATGTGGAATGTATGGGCTGTGATAGGGGCTGGTCCAACTGAATGGAGCTTACTAATTGCAGGACTGAATGGGATCTGCGACTCGGACTTGGGCTTGGCAGCGCGGGGGCGCTTCGGATGGGCCCGCTTTGCCCGGGCTGATTGCGCTTTTGTGGACTAGTGGCTAGTATGTACTACACATACCGCATCATATATCACCGGCACCGCTTCCACTTCGCGATTCAAGTAATCTTAATCAACCGGGGGAGGATCGCGGGGCTGACAAGTACTAGTAGCGGATGTGGGAATTTAACCATTTAGTAAAGTTTTAGGCGTTTGCTGGGCACGCAAGGAAAGTTCCGTGGGGAGCCGTGGGTGGGGGTGGGGTGTCGGAGTAGCGGAGGAACGGAGTAGGCGGAATAGCAGCCTAGCCTGGCGGAATTATATTCGCCGGTTCGGGGCGTGCCGGGGCGCGGAGGCGGGATTACCGGGGTGGGGGTTTGGGTCGCGCGACGCGCGCGCGGGGACGGGGTCGGGGTCTTTGGATTTGTCCGTGCTCGTGTAGCCTCTGGGGAATTACTAGTAGTATCGGATTAGTTAGCTGCGCAGGCTGCTGGCACTGCGCCTCTTACCAATCTCCCATGACTTACCAATCTCAGACCGACTGTCACTTACTTCCCAATCCCATCACACGGTCGGTTGCTCACCGCAATTATTCGAAGCGCGCAGCAGCGACTCCACCTCGCACTGGCAGTGGTGACGCGGGATCACATGTGCGCGCCGCCTCAAAGTTATTGTTAGGCGCTCCACAGCCGCTCCACGCCCAGGCACCGATACGATCCCGCCGCTCCACTCCCCGTTTCGACCTGCCCAGCGGCACCGGGTGGTTGGGGTGGGGGCGGGGACGGTGCCTGGCGCGGCGGGCGCGACGTCAAGGTCTTGGGGAGTGCAGGATGGTGCAGCGTGTACTTAGTCGTTCGGCGGCGTGGGCTGGAGCCTGGGGCCTGGGGGGCCGCGCGGATACATCCGGGTCGGCATCCCGCCATCTTGAAGGCGAGGCGAGGCGGATCGACGGGGTCGGGACTCTCACGGTGAGTCAGGACGTTGAATCTCGGTAGAATTGACATTGATATCGACTTGATATCGACATCCAGCCCAACCGTGTCTCCGTGCGCCGACTCCGAGACGACGTGTCTGGCCCAACATACAATATACAACATAGACGTACCGGGGCTCGGGGGCGCTCCGGAACGTCCGAGGACGGGCGCAGAACAGAGACAGAGACAGAGACAGGTCGAGGATTTGAACTCCCAAAGATAGACCCGGTGTCGTACTCATGGATATATGGATAGACGTGTCTTGCTTGTCTGGCGCGGTCCGGGTACAATATTAATAGAAGCGCTCTCGACGCCGACTTGAACTACTGTGGGGGCCGCTCGTGTTCGTGGCTGCGCGAGACGCGGAGTGGGAGTGGGAGTGGGAGTTGGCGCGGGGGGCGCCGAGTTGGGATCGCGAGGGGATACGCTGTATGTCAATGGTAGGGGGCGGACGCACGGGGGCGGGACGAGGAGAGGGAGAGGGAGGCCTTCAAGCTTCAAGCTTCAAGCTTCAGAATTCTCCCCCTTTTGTTGCGTCCGAGTCCCGACTCGACGACGGCGACGATTTGGAGATTGGGCGCGGCGCGGCGCGGGGCAGTGGAGTGGGCCGGGGGAGGCGCAGTAATTTAAATTGATTGTGAAGCGTGTCCCATGGGTTGGCGGCGTCCTTCGTTCTTGTTGTTCTTCGAGTCGATGTCCTCCTGTTCTTGTTCTTGTTCTTCTCCGAGTCATCGACATCTTGTCTTCATTCCTGCGCGCCTTGTTGTCTCTATGTATATCGTCGTTCTAGATACCATATCCGGGATCATTGGTATCAGCCCGGGCCCGGGCCGAATGTGGAGACGCCGACCTGGAGTTACAACGCGCGGCGGCAAGGGATTGTTTCTTGTCCTGACTTCTTGTTCTCGTTCTCGGTATTTTCCTTGTTCTTCTTGCGGTCCTTGTTCCTAAGTAATATACCAGCCAGGCGCACGCCGCACCTCGGCGGGGGATTGAAGTTGGACGTTGGCGTTGAACGTTGAACGTCGGTCGTTGGGGGAGATTTGAGAGAGAGCGACGGGACCGCGTGCATCGTGCATCGTGAATCGTGCGTGGTTCATCGGGGTTGGGTGTTCCTGTTCTTTATATCCCGGACGTTATCGAAGTCAACGCCGGCCACGGCGATTCCGATTCGGATTGCAGGCTCGAAGACGCCGGGACGGAGCCTCGGATACATAGACATTGGGGGGGCGGGATCCGCACGTCGCACGTCGCGGCTGCCAGTGGCGAGGGATCCGTCGCGGGGGACGTAGTAGACACCGAGAGTGTACGTCGCGGCGACTGACGAGATATGACTCGGAGGAAGCCGGGAGACGGTGGCCGGAAGCGAATTCGAAGGCGGGAGGGTCGAGGCGCGCGGCGAGATCGAGAGGGGTAGAGGCCTGGGATTAGGGGGTGGGTGGGGGTGGGGGTGGGCGAGGCGCGCGGTTGGTTGGTTGGTTGTAAGGTATATGTGCGTCGAGGCCGTAGGGTGGGATATGAGATAGAACAGACCCAGCTACAGTGCTAGGCCAGAGGCACGCGCGCTTGAGGGGAGCCAGTTGCGTTCGGGACCCGTTTTAGCTTTTGCTCGCCCGACAACTTGAACGGGAGTTAAGTGTGATTATAATATGCACGTCGTGCGGACCCGGAGGAGGAGGAGGAGGAGGAGGCGCGGCGATATGCTGATAAGCTGGACGGGTGGGCAACCGGCGGCGGCGAGCGTGTTTCGGCGTCCGTCGACTCAGAAGGAGGATGCGGCGACTCTGAATCGGATGCGCACGCCGATCGTGCGGATTCAGACAAGTCGGCGCCCGGAGCCGGTGTTCTTTTAAATTATTTTTGAGGCGCACAGGCAGCGGAGTGATAAGTGTGCTGGCAGGCTTGACCGACTTTGGCTTTGTCTTTGCATTTGGGTGCTCAGGCTGTGCGTACGCCTGGACAGTGGCATGTGCATGCAGATGCAGACAGGGCGGCGTCGGGACTCGGCTGAGCACCCAGTCGGCGTTCAGAATCTTCAGACCGCCTGCCAGACAGTGAGAGGCGGCGGCGGTTGACAGATCTATAAGCGGACGGGGCCGCTTTGGCCTTGGGTGCTGACATGGACATGGGTAGCTGTGCGCGAGCGGGAGATGCTTGATTAATGGATGTCGGACGGCTGGCAGGGTGAGAGACTCGGAGCGAGCTCGAGCGCACCAGAGATAGGTTGCGTCGCTTTTTTTGTGCCAGTTGACGCCGCGGCGAGGGACGGAAGATATCGAAGATGCGTATGACGTTCCCCCGAGTGCTGTTGTGATAGGAGTGCAGCTGCTGTTTCGATAGGGCGGGAGAGGAGGCTGCTTTTGGCGCGGTGCGAGATGAGCCGGCGGATGGGGGGATTCGTGAAGGTGGAGAAGGAGAAGAAGGCCCTATTCGTTGCAGCTGGGACAAGTATAGGTTGGGTTCGGGGTGCACAGGCGCGGGATTGGGTGCAGCGGGTGGACAGACGCCGCCACATGTGGGCGTGTGCAGGCGGAGGCCGGGCGGGGCCGTTCATTAACGCGCTAACGTACGGGTGGGGAGATACTTGTGATGCCGGCCACGGGATGCCGTGGTGGAAGGCCTTCGACGGAGACGAGCACGCGAGGCGGGGCGGCGCCGGGGCGGAGGCAAATCGGCGTGATAGTCGGGACGAAGAGGGGCTGATGCGCATCACATAGCGCATCAGGGGGTCGGGATCCCGGAGTCTGGATGCCGGGGCTGTCCATCCGGGGATAGATCCGTGTGACTCCTCGCGAATCCCAATCTCGATCGATCGCACGCGCGATCGCTTGTCCGGATCGGGCGTGGATTTCTGATGGGCGTTCTCGGATGACGCCTTGGGCGACACACGCGCAAACAGCACGCACGGCCAGCGTCCTCCTCCTGAGTCGCCCCCATCCCCCATCCACCACGGATTTCGCAGAGCTCTTCAAGAGGGTCAGGATGGGCAACGCGCCGTCCGCCCCCGCCCCGCCGCCCCACCCGACCACCCCGCGCCCCAGCAGGTCCCACCGCCGCGAGCCCCAGTCCCCCTGCACGCCCTCGCCCTCCACCCCCGCCCCCGCCGCCACCACAACCACCACCGCCCCCACCACCGCCCCCATCCCGCCCAAGCTGCACCCGCCGCTCGCGGTGCCCCCGCCCCCGCCCCCGCTGCTCGCCACGCCCGCCCGCAGCAGCAGCAACGGCGAGCCCACGCTGCGCCCCAACCGCAAGTCGATCGACCTCCCGGGGCTCAACACCTTCGCCCCCGCCCCCGCGGGCGGCGCCGCCGCCTCGCGCACCCACTCGCGCATCGTCGAGCGCGGCCGCACGTGGCTCCAGCGCCGCGGCGCCGGCGCAGGCACGCCCCCGCGCAGCGCCGCCATCGCCATCCCCGTCCCCGCGGGCGCCGGGGCGGGTCGCCGCGGGGCTGCCCCGGACGAGGACGAGCCCGAGACGGGCTACGGGCGCCATGCGCGCGAGGGCATCGCACGTCGCAAGCGCGAGGCGCAGATGGCCGAGCGCGGCCGTGCGGACGAGCGGTGCGCCTCCCTCTCCCCCTTTTCTCCCCCCCCCTTCTTGCTGACTTGATTTGGGGTAGCCGCAGCCGCGGGCGCTCGCCGACCCGCTCGGGCTCCGCCTCGGGCTCCCGCGGGGGCGCAGGCGCGAACGGCGGCCTGCGCGCGCCCTCCCCCTCCCAATCGCACTCGCACTCGCACTCGCGCTCGCACTCCGCGTCGCCGTCGCACTCGGAGGCGTCGTACGAGCGCGAGCGCGGGCGCTCGCACGAGCGGCACCGGCGGCACACGCACTCGGACGGGCAGGGGCACGGCGCCGCTAATGGCGCTACGGTGAATGGGCATGATGAGAGAGAGAAGGAGCGGGAGAGAGAGAGGGAGAGGTATGAGCAGCTGTATGGCGCGGGGACGGCGCGCGAGGCGGGTGCGTGGCGTTTTTTTTTTTCGCGACCCTTCCCTGCCCGCCCCCCTTCGAATTTCGCCTCTGTGTCCATTCTCCCCTTCCTTCCCTTTTCTCCCTCGCCCTTTCTCTCCCTACTGCTGTTCGCGGGTGGGCTGGGGGGGGCACCTGGGCTTCGCCTGTCTCCCTGGCCTGCTCTTCGTTTCATCGCACTTGATGCTATCCTGGGCCTGCTTCCCGCCCGCCCTTCTCCCCACTCCCCCCGCGCCCCTGCTTCCCGCTTCCCGCTTCCTCCCTCCCTTGCTTCCCGCTTCCTCCCCCTCCCCTTCTCCACCCCCCCCCCTCCTCTCTTCATCCCTCCCCTCCCTTGCCCCCTCCACCCCATCCCCTCCCCTCCCTCCCCTCGTCCCCTCCCCTCTTACCTCTCCCTCCCCCTCATCAAAATCAAAGCTAACTCCACACATCTCCCGCAGCCCCGCCCCCGCCGTACGCGCGCGAGGTCGTGTTCAGCACGATCCCGCTCACGATCGGGCCGAGCGCGCTGATCGGCGGCGCGGAGGGCGCGGACGAGGAGCCCGGGGCGGTCGTGGACGAGATCGTTGGGTGTGAGTTGTTCGCCTTTTGTTTTTCTTTCTATGCTTTGAGGGGCGGGTCGTGCGACGGGGGCGCAAGGGACATGGCCCACGCCCCTCCACCCAAACCTCTACTACACGAATCCAACACACGCTGACCCGCTCTCTGTTTCTTCCTTCTTCCGCAGCACCGCCGCCGCCGCCGCCGCTGACGGCCGTGCCGATCGCGTGGCGCGCGCCCGCGGGGGAGGTGTTCCTGATCCGCGCGGGGGACGAGGACTGGATGGGGCGGCGCGCGATGGAGCGCGAGGGCGAGGAGGGGTGCGTGCTTTTTTCTTTTGCGTTTTTTTTTGCTTTTCTCTATTCTTTCGTCTTTTTCTTTCGACTTTTCTTTATTCGGCGTTTCTTGCGCTTTGGTTCTGTGTTTGTGTTTGTGTGTGGGGCGGGAGGTTTTGCGCGCGCCTCTGCCTGTCGACTGCCGTCGGAGGTGTGGGGTCTTGGCGCGGTGTGGGGACCGGTATCTGCGTGGAGCGGGTCTTGCTTGGCGTGGGCTGTGTGGGCGCGCGATCTGTTCTGTGTTCTGTGTCTTGTGTTCTGTTCTCTGTTCTGTGTCTTGTGTTCTGTGCACATCGGGCGGGTGCAGTGCAGTGGAGCGTTGCAGATGTGGGCGCGCCATCCATCTGTCGATCTGCCCATCTTTTCTTTTGTTCTGTTCTTTGGGTTATCGTGCTTTGCGTTTTGGGTTATCGGGGGCGGTGGGGCGTGGGCGTGGGCGATGGGGTGTTTGGCGTGTTGTTAGCGCGTCCGCCCGCCCCGGGGTGTTTGGCGTGCATCCGTGGGCGTGCGCCCTTTCTTCTTTTGTTCTCGTTCTCGTTCTTGTTCTTGTTGTGGCGCCTCGTACGAAGCGCCCATCTCGCAGTTCCAAGGCACAGGCTTGGGGCGACAGGCCACGGGACGACGGTGTTCGCCCGTTGGGGCTGGGTGGGCGTTGTGGGCGTCTTCTGGACGGAGATTGCCGGGAGGGGAGGGGGGCGGTGTGCGTTTGGGGTCGGGGGGTGGGGGTGTTGTGAGGGCCCTGGGGTAACGGGGTGGGCGCGGGTGGTTGCCCCGGAGGCCGTTGTGTGGGTGTGGGCGTGGCTGGGATAGGGATAGGGTGTGCTTTGTGGGGAGGGCGAGGCGTGCTATACGTCGCCGTTGACTTGCGACACGACGCGTGCACCGGCGTGTGCGGGATATGGGACGACGCGCTGCACGGACGATCCGATTCGTGCAGGACCCTGGCGCACTGCACTGTCGCCCCCGGGAACGAGGGCGCATCTATTCCCGGAGATCTCCTGCGTCGTGGCATCCCGCCGCTGCGGTCGCGATGCGCCGCGCCGTGTCGGCCGCGGTAGCCCCATGCGCGCGCGGCGGGCGATCTAGTGGCCCTGCCCTCTGTTCGGGTCGCCTCTTGCCTGCGCTGCGCTACTGCGCCACCGCTCGCTGCATTACGAGATCCGGGCGTGATGGACCACGTACTAATTTGCTCACGTCCCCTCGTTCTGCTTCTGTTTTATGCGCTCACCTCATCCCGTCTATTTTCGCCTCCCAACGCAACCGCCATACGATACTTACACAACGTCTTCCCCCGCACCCAGGTACTTCACGACGACGATTCTCCTCCCGCCGGGGACGCACCACTTCCGGTTCATCGTCGACGGGCAGACCGTCGTCGCGCCTGCGACGGAGATCCCGAACGCGGTGGACGACCAGGGGTTCATCGCGAACTACGTCGCGGTGCCCGGGCCCGTGGGCGCAGCGGCTGCGGGCGCCGCCGTGAGCGCGCCGAGCACGGGGCCGCCGAGCGCCGGGACGAGCAAGGCGCCGAGCGCGACCGTGAGCCCGTCGGTGAGCATCGGCGGGACGCGCAACCGGCGGCGGCGCCCGAGCCTGCCCGTGCACCCCGACGGAAGCTTCTGGGCGCGGAGCAGCGCGGGGAGCCAGGAGGACGTGCGGCTCGCGGAGCGCGTGATCGGGTCGGGGCTCGGGAGCGCGAGCGCGCGGAACGTGGGGTGGACGAGCGAGATCCCGGAGGCGCTCGTGCGCGCGGCGGCGCAGGAGGAGGCGTGGCTCGACGCGCAGGCGGCGTACCAGCAGCACGCGCACTACCCGCACCACGGCGATGGAGGGGGCGGCGGCGGCGGCGGGGGGCGCGGGCGGCACATCGTGCTGAACGGGTTCGTGCCGGAGCCGAGCATCCCGCCCGCGCCCAGGCTGCCGCGGCACCTCGAGCGGCTTATCCTGAACCGGCCGAGCCCCGGGGTGGTGATCCCGCGCGTGGGGACGGGCGCGGGCGCGAGCGGGAGCAGTATGAATGCGGTGGGGGCGGCGCCGCCGGGGACGAGCGGGCCGAGCCCGGCGCTCAGGGTGACGACGGCGAGCGGGACGGACGTGAGCGTGCCGATGATGAGCTTCACGAGCGTGGCGGGGGGCGCGGCGGAGGGGCAGACGCTCAGGCCTGGCTTAACTGCGAGTGGGAGTGGGAGCGGGAGGGGCGCGGCGCCGGCGCCGGCGGTGGTGGCGGGCGGGGGGATGCCGCTCATCGCGGACGACCCGAGCGTGTTGCAGACGCCGTCGCATGCGGTGCTGTACCACCTGTGCACGAGCTCGATCCGGGACAAGATGATCGCGGTGGGCGCGTCGACGCGCTATCGCCAGAAGGTGCGCTTCCTTTCTCTCTTTCTTTGAAGGGCGACGCTGATTGTGGGATAGTATCTGACGACGGTGTACTACAAACCTGCGGTGGTGGAGGAGGAGCCGCAGGCGCCGCTCGCGCAGGAGCCGCTTCAAGAAGACCTCGCATTGCCAGACCCGCCACAGTGACCGCCATCCCCCCCTTACCGATCCGACTAGACTTCGCCAAGACTTCGTGCTCCCGACGCCCCACGTAAATTATCGCTGCATCCTCCATTCGTTTCACCCACCCACCCATCGTGTATCCGGCTTTGCATCCACACCACATCTTGTCTCGTCCCGTCCACGCCCATGCGACTACCCCACCCTACCTTCATCCTCTGATCCTCCTCGTCGGCCTCGGCCTCGGCCTCGATCGCGCTGTACTACGCGTATGTGTTCCGATTCTCCTTTTTCGAGCCAGGCATTGATGATTCGTTTGCATCTAGCCCCTATCCATCTGCCCCGCCCCGCCTGTACCATCGCGCCGACGCCCACGACCCGCCGACCGCCTTCGACTGCGTCCACGTCCACAAAATGCACCCCGCGTGCGCATTAGAGCGGGTGCATCGCATGTAAACCAGCGCGCCCGCCCCCGTACTAAAACGCCGCACGCACCCGGGCGGCGAACGCGTTCCCCACGCCCCACGCCCTACGTACCACGACCCCCCGCCTGATACGGATTCACGCCCCTGCCCACGGACAAGCTCTCCCTCCCCTTCCGCCTCTTCAGTTACCCGCCACGCTTCTTGCTTGCATTGCCACGCCCCCGTTTTCGCGCTATACTACTATCACTGTCCCACCCACCCATTCCCATCCCACCCAACCATCCCAATCCCACCCAATCTCAACCCACCCCACCCAATCTCAACCCAACTCACCACACCCCACCACACCCAACCCAGCCGACCGACACCCATCCACCATGCGTTCCCTTGTACTCGCTCTGCTCCGTACGTACTACTTACTACTAGATGCTGTTCGTTGTTGTTGCTGCTGCTGCTGCTGTTGTTGTTGTTGTTGTATGCCGTCGTGTGCACTGTGCGCGCGTAGCCCGTAATAGACTAAGACTGACTGGGCTCGCTGTGTTTTCGGTGATCATCGATCAGAGGCCTCAGGGGCCCGTTCGTTGTACATATGAGTGTGGGACAGGCTAAGACTTAGACAGGCTTGACCTACACTGACGGTGATACGGAGGATGCTATTCCTATTAGACTAGCTATAGTGAGCGAGTGATAAGGTACGTACCGCTGCCGTGGGTTGGGTTTGGGTTTGAATCAGGCAGTGGTTGACTCGATCTGCTGCATCAGTGGCGGAGGACACGAGGGACATAGAGCTGCGGAGGAATCGAGGAGAATCTTCTTGGAATCTTCAGTCTGGGCCCTCGAGAGAAGCGGGCGTGGGCGCGGACGTTGGAGTCTGCATCAATTCGCCCGGTCGAGGCTGTTCGTTTGGAGCGCGTCCAAAGCAAGTTGAAGAAGCGGATTCTTTTTCGTTTGATTTTGATGTGGATGTGGATGTGGGTGGGAGCGGGGGTGCGGTGACAGATGGTGGCGGCCGATTCAGAGCTAGCGAGGGAGTTTGTTGGGGACGGTGGTGCACCTGGCACCAGCATCGTGGATTCAGATGTGTGTGCGTCGCTTGGGTGTCAATGGGTGCGGGTGTGGGTGTTACTTGGCGCTGAGTTGGCCGACGGAAGCGAAGTGCAAGGGGGACGGAAGCAAGGTAGCCTTCACCTTCACGTATGCACTAAGCATCGCACTTCAAAGCTTCACATATGCACTTGTGCACAAGCGCATGCGCTGATTCGCGACATCGACACGGACACGGGCGGATTCCGGGAGCTGTGGCCATGGGCTTGGGAGCGCTCCCGACTGCGCAGGGCGATGGAGGAAGGCTTCTCGTCGCCCGGGGACCCCGTTGCCGCCCTCAGGCGCGCTCGCGTTCGAAGTCCCCCTGCGAAGGTCAAGGTGGGCGTGGCAGTGGAGACTGGCAGTGGGCACGCGCAGCACACGACCGGCCTGGGATCGCGATCTGACTGAGTGATCCCGCTGGCACTGGAAGCACTGATGGCGCGCGAGACGGAGCGTGCGAGATCAGATAACGGCGTGCGCCTCGGCTCGGGGGCATCGATATGATATGGCGCGCGTATCAATGCTCGCGACGGCGTCCGCGACTTACGCGTTTGATCTCGACCGGCACCGTCTTCCTCTCCGCTGTGAGGACTCGGAATGTAATGGCCGCTGATTCAGACGCTCGCGCGCTGCACAGGTATTAGGCGCCCCGCCTCGAGCCCATCCGGTGCGCGCTGGAGACTGGCGCGGGCCCGGATCCGAATCCAGGAACTGGGTTGACTTCGGGTTGGGCTTTATCTTTATGAAGGCACTTGGAAGGCACAGATCCTTTATTGAACATGCCGTGCCGGCCGATCAGCATCAGTGATAGCCTCTCGCGTGGATTCAATGTTCCGCCGCCGCGGAGCCCCTGGATTCTCCGCCGCGCGTTGTCCATTGACGTCTATTGTCCAAGCGAGCGTATGTACGTCAAGACGGCACGACGGCGTGGGAGTCCGGCGGATCAGGGGCAGGTCTCGAGTCTGGACTGCGTTCGTAGAATTCTGGACGCGTTCTCCGCCGATTCGATCCTGAAATTGGTGGGATCCCACCGATTCTTCGTTAGTGCCCGTTGACGCCCGTTGACAGCCTGTTGTTCGGGGATCCAGCTCGAGGATTTGGCATGGCTCAACCACAGATATGATAAATCGGAGTTCGAAGCTCCTCCCACGCGGCCGTCTTTTTTGCTACATGTTCCCTGCTAGACTCACTCGGTCTGCTGGGGCTGCCTATGGACCTATGGTAGACTTTGGAGGCGTTGGAATAACTTTTTTTCCGTGCCTTCCTTCCTTCGGCAATCGAGTGTGAAGATGCGGGAGCATTTACAGCCACCTCGCAGCCCCAATCAGTAGATTCCCGACATATAATATAAAGAACGCCATCAAACGAGAAGCGTCGTGTGAGAACGATCCTAGGAAATGACTCAGGTTGAGTTGAGCTCCGTACTTCCTTTTCGAGCCAAGAAAGAGCGGCTTCCCGATTGGGTTCAAAGTGGGCGCTGTTTGTTGCCTGGTTTCCTTCCGCCTGCCGTGCACCTCGTGGTCCTCGTCACCCAAGTGCCCGTTGTCATTGACAGTTGCTCAATGATCCCGCTCGAGCTCGAGGGTTCGCCGTGAGTCAACCAAAGGCCGGAATCTCGAAGACGCGCGGTCGTATTTTGCTACGTATTCCCTGCTGGACTAGCTAGGCCTGCTGGTGCTCCCTTCGGATGCGTAGGGGGAATCTTTTTCCCCGCCTTCCTTCGGCAATCGAGTGTGAACGTTTGAACACTGAACAGTGAAGCACCGGAAGTGATGCGCCCGCGGGGGTATTCGCAGCCCCAATCAGTAGATTCCCTGAAAAAAAACGCTCCCAAGCGAAGGGGCCGTGTGAGAAGGGCCGCCCAAAATCGCTTACATAAGTTAGGCTACTTACAAGTTCCTTTTCGAGCCACGAGGGCGCGGCTTCCCGATTGGGCGCTGTTTGTTGCCTGGTGACACTGACAATGGGTTTCGTTCCGCCTGAGGCTAGTGGCAGGCACCTCGTGATCGTCGTCAATCCACCTGCTTTTTCGTGTGCGTTGGCGGTGTCTCGGATATCCAGCTCGAGCTCGAGCGCTCGAGCATTTAGCATGGTTCAAAACTTTAACTCAAAAGAAAGGAATCTCGACGGCTCGCACTGTTACACGCAGCCGCCATCTTTTTCGCTACTAGCTAGGGCTGCTAGGGTTGCTGCGGTGGATCTACCACGTCCTCTGGAATCTGGATGCGTTGGCATTCCCTTGGGATAACTTTTTTCCGCGCCCGCCTTCCTTCGGCAATCGAGTGTGAAGGCCCCCGCGGGGACCGAATCAGTAGATTCCCGACACACACAAAAAACGCCACCGAGCGATGGAAGCGCACGTCGTGTGAAAACGCTCCGCCTAGAAATCCAGTGAAGTTGAGTTCAGCTCGAGGATCTGGCATGGTTCAACAAAAAATTGGGGTCTCGAAACTCCCAGTATGTGTGGTCTTTCCATTTCCTGCGAGACTAGCTCGGTGTGTTAGGTCTCAGGCTGGGTGCGGTGGGTCCTAGACTACCATGCGTGGGGACAAGTTCTCTCCCGTGCCTTCCTTCGGCAATCATCAATCGACTATGGAAAGCCGGAGCACCACGCTTTTTAGCGACGTCCGGCTCCGTCTGCCGTGTGATGCCATATTTGATTGGCGGTCTCAAGACCCCGAAAACTCATTTCTTAGGTCCAGCTACGTGTGCCAGCTCGAGCTCGTCGCAATCTTTACAACTGCGTAGGTTGCCGAGCCCGCCGAGGTGCTCAAAATGCGCCGCATCGAGCTCCCCATCGGCGCATGCCTGCCCCTCGGGCCGCTCTTCACGCACTTTGCTCTCCGAGGCTCGTTGCACGGTTCTGTTTGCAACCGTGACGGTTGCAAACACTTTCTATTCTGATCACTACAGACACTTGATCACAGACACTGCAGGGTTTTTTTCGCTAATGCTCTTGATTCCCTCGCTCTCATTTCTACAGTTATCACATGTTTCCACGCCCGGCGTCCGCGCGCTGTCGGACAAGGTTCGGCTCCGCCCCGTCCCGCGTTGCAAGTGCCCTTTCTGTTTTCGATTGGTTTTCGAGATTTTCACCTTGCTGATAATTCTTTGCAGTCCAGCTTGGAGTTCTCGGCGCACCTCGCGCGCGCGCCTGCGCGGCGGCATCTGGAGCCTCGCCGGTGGCGACCGTGTCCGACGTGCCATCCGATGCCGCGCTATGCATCCCGCGCCGTCCGAGCGCGCGCGCGCGATGTCTGGGGCGTCCCGAGGCAGGGCCCACCTGCGGGATTAAATTGCTCTTTTCAGCCAAGGCGGGCTCCCGGAAACGTCCGCGCTCCAGCGCTGGTACCGCGCAATTCTCTTAGTCGTCAGGTGCATGCACAGGCGCCTGCGGCATCCTCGTCCGAGCCGCCTCCGCCGCCCGCATGCAAGTCTAATGCCTGCTATTGAATTTCTCAATTTGCTGATATTTGCTTCACAGCAGCTGCGCTCGTGCGCCCGTCCCGGCATCCGACGCCCCGGAGGCAGGCGCGCCCGACCAGGGCAGGCCGATGCGTGGGATCAATTCGTGTCTGCGCGGGTAAAGTCATCCGCGGCGGGCTCCCCGCGCATTCCCGCGCCCCAGCGCCCAGGCTAATCTGTTTGCTTGCTCCTCAGATACTTGCACGCGTCCGCGATCGGTTGTCACTTGCTGTATTTCCCCGCGCGCGCCTTTTTTTTTGCTTTTCTGACTGGTTTAAGTCTGGTTATTATGCTAGTCGTTATCCACGAGCTTCAAGTGTGAGGATCCGGGCCGCAGGGCTTACTTATCATCCAATGCACCTATAGCGGCGCTTGCGGAGCTTCACTGAGACATACCAGGCCGGTCTGCGACTTGCGCCGTAATTCCAAAAACTGACTCGGCGCGCGGTCAATCAGCATACGGCAGAGGAACACCGATCCAGGAATGAGTCGGGGTGTCGGGCGGCACTGTGTCGTCGCCACGTCGGGCGCTGCATATGGAGCCGTTGTGATGGCTTCGCGGGGCTCAGCGCGCAGGATGTGAAGGTGGCGCACCAGAGGAGCGCGACGAGCCTCGGATCACAAAGAGCGCGAGGGTGGCGCGAGGCGCGCAGCTCCATGCGGCGCGTTTCGAGCACCTCGGCGGGCTCGGCAACCTACGCGGTTGTAAAGATTGCGACGGGCGCGAGCTGGCACGCGTAGCTGGACCTAAGAAACGAGTTTTCGGGGTCTTGAGACCGCTAAGCAAATATGGCATCACACGGCAGACGAAGCCGGACGTCGCTAAAAAGCGTGGTGCTCCGGCTTTCCATAATCGACTGTGAAGTGCAGGCGTAATTTACTAATTCGGAAGCCCGTATATGGGGGTAATACTGTAACATTATTATTGGTAAACCCAGAAAATTTACACACCTCTTTTCACAATTGTACCCACTCCCTGCTCAAACATACACACCTTGTGGTTCACAGGTACAAAGAATTATACACTGAAAGTACACTAAAGAAATACACTAGTCAGAGATTCCGAAAGAAACACTGGTAGTTTGGTTTCGATTGTTGTTTGACACACCTAGCACAGTTGGGTGCTTTTGTTGCACATGTACTTTTTCTGATGATTCACACCTTGCATTCCAATTTCCAAATGACACTCCTCAGAGATTCCCTACCAGGGGTACTTGGTTTTATTAGGCATAATCTCCTGGAACATCAATACCTCAGATCAATTGGCTTGAGTCACATCACATGCGGCTTCATTGCTCCCACATCTAAGGTCTGCTCGGAGTCTGGAGCCATCTGCATGAGATCAGCATGATCTAGTTGAGAGCAACAGAGACAGAGCCGGAGCACTATCCCTGCTATAGATGATAGTACTCTATGGTTCAATTGTTTCTGCTAATACTCCTATATGGGTGGCTTGGTTGAAAAGGCACCTGGAATGCCGTGTGGATGCCGTGTTGATGCCCCATCAGCTGCTTTGATGTGATCTGATGGCCAACATCACTAGTTATCAATGGAAGGTATAACCTGTGTGTTTTTCTTTTCAGAAGGAAGGACATGTGTATATTTTGTCGTGACAAAGAAGGTGGTGTATTTGTGAGTATGGCAACCAGTGTCTTTTTTACAACGGGGAGGGGGTGTGCATTTTTGACATAACTTAGTGTGTGTTGATTTTGAGCTTTGAGTCGAGGGTGTGTAAGGTTCTTTGGCATGTTACCACCTGTGTTGATTTTTGTCAGTAGGGGGTGTGTAAACTCTCGCTCATATATGGGACCTTGTGCATAAAAGAACAAAATATGCCAAAGTTGTGTCAATTTGGATGAAAAACCCTCAAGTAGTGTAAAAAATAATAATGTTACACTATTACAGCCATACCCGTAGATTCCCGACATGGAAAAATGCCGAAGCGTCGTGTGAGAACGGTCCCGACAATCTGTTCGAGTCGAGTTGATTTACTTGCTTCCTTTTCGAGCCACGAGGGACCGGCTTCGGGCTTCCTGATTGGGCGGCGTTGCCAATGCATTGCTTGGTTGCCTTCTGCCTGCCAGGCACCCCTCGTGATCGTCGTCAATACATCATAGTCGTCGGTCCACCTGTTTTTTGTGTACGTTGATGGTTTCTTGGAAATTCACCTCGAGCTCGCATGCAAATTCAACCAGAACTCGGAGTTCGAACTTGCTCCATGATTTCCAGTACTGTACTGTACTGGCGGTCGTCTTTCTTGCTGCGCCTTCCCCGCTAGACTTCTGAGATCTGAATAGCTAGTAGAGCTGGCTGCGGTGGGCCGTTGGGAGCGTTGGGATAACTTCTCTTCCGTGCCTTCCTTCGGCAATCGAGTGCGAAGGTGCGGGGGTATCCGCAGCCCCAATCAGTAGATTCCCTTCCCCACATGGGAGAAAAAACGCCATCAACTATAGAAGCGTACGCGCGTACGTCGTGTGCGCCCCCGCGAAAAAATTGCTCGTCGATTTGGGTTACTTTACCCTTCACTTCCTTTCGAGCCCGAGGAAGCGGCGGCCGGGCGGCTTTCTTAGTTGGTTCCCTGCCGACTCGGATCATCGAACCCCGCAGTCTCTCCTTGTCTGCCACATTCTGTCTCAGAATAGGTAGTATAGCGGGAGAGTTATCTCGAAGTCCTTGAGACTTGGGGTCCGTCTAGATAGAATTTCAGAGATGTACAACAAATCGAAGCCAACGAAAGCTGCCGTATGGAAAAATACTCACCAGGACATCTCCAAAGGATAACCAGCGCCTGCAGGATCCCAGTCACGCAGGGTCGCGCGCATCGCCGCCCCCTTCAAATCCTTGCCCCCGCCGGACGCCACCGCCCCAGCCCACGCCGCATTGAGACGCCCCACCGTCTCCCAAAGCAGCGCGTCCAGTTCCTCCTCGCTCCCGAAGAACGGCAACGCCGGCCTGCGGATATTCCGGATCGGCGTTACCTGCGTCCCCTCCCAGCCGATGACCGCGACGATCTCGGTGGGTCGCGCGGGGACACCATGGCGTTGTGCATCCCGAGGTCCGGGGGGCAGGGTGCTGTGGGATATGTCTGAACCTCAGGCGCGTGCAGGAGGGGCAGGTCGGAGAGGTGGGCGACTGTGTCCTGGATAAAAGTGCGGCGGGTCTCGGGGCGATCTTCGCCTTCCCGGCCCGGGAAGGCCCTTCCGCGTTGGAGCCACGAGCCATGGGTAGTTTTGTATCGCAGGTCGCCACGCCTCCGCCAGGATCCACGCGCGCGGCTTCGCGAAGGGGCCGCACTTGTCGCGCGCGGGAGGGGCGTAGGTAGTGGTTGAGAGCGAACATAGCATCGAAAGCGGGCCTACTACTATCTCGCCGCTGTCTGTGCCGTCGTTGGCAAAGTGAAGGCTGCCGGTCGCATGGAAGTGGAGCGACAAGAGCTGGTCCCAGTACCCGGCGACTGAACGGCAGATGGAGTGTTTCTGCGCGCGGCTCATCGTGGGCCAGTGGGAGAGGAGATCGTCGCCGTTGACCTGGATCTGGGAGTGATTTAGATACAATCGCGATCAGACTAGTGACTGACTTGAAGTGCAATAAGTTGCGTTTGAGACCCACGTAGTCCATGAGCATCCACGCCCCGCCGACCTTGCCCTCCGCGTCGTCGTCGTGGAAGTAGACGCGCGGGACCGGGATCGCAGTGCGCGCCTCCACGTACCGCATCGTCGCGACCTTCGAGTCTCCGCATTTTTAGAAGGGTGTTCGAGTCATAGAACCACGAAGAGTCACCACCTCGGAAGCAAGCTTCCAGGGCACCGCCGTCGCTCTGGCGGTGCACAGAGCCTGGAACGGGAAGTCGACACGCGCGACGAGGCGGCGCTGCGATGCGGATGCGGATTTAGAGTTTCCGCCCGTGCTTGAGCTTGAGCTTGTTGAATCAGCATCGGTATTCGACTCGAAGTCGGAGTCGACTGTCAGCTCGATGATCTGTGCGAGAGGCTAGTCAGCACGCCAGTGAGGAATTTGCACGATTACACCTTGCATAATACATACGGCGTGCCATGGTATCCTCCTAGCGCTAAAGATCAGGCCGTTTTGTGGGTGTGCTAGCGAAAGAGCGCGCCCAAGGACATCGTCCTGCATCGCCGCACTTCCAAGCCTGCTTTCAAGTTCTTGTCCGCTGCCTCGAGTTTCGAGTTCTCCGACTCCGAGACTCGGCGGCGAAGAACTCGTTGGTGCGCTCCACGATGCGGTCGATGTTCGGAGCGGGGTATTGTACGCGCTTTCCTGGTCCTCCAGTTGTAGCTGGAGTTGGAGCAGGGTTATCTAATTAGGGAGCTGGGGAGGCACCCCATCGAGCGACGAGAGTTGCGGGGTGGAACTTGGTGGAAGTTTCAGTTAGGATACCGCGATCGGGCGGCATCCCGGGCCGGAGGCGGTGCAGTCAATCCTCCTGCCTTGAAGTTGTGTGTTTCTTACCACGCTCTACTAGTACCACGCGCTCTTGCCAGTGCCCCCAGACTCAGACTCGTCGAAGCGCCGCCCCGATGCCCGTCCCCCGCCTCTCGCCCCGCATCGCCCTCGTGCAGTTCCAGCCCAAGGTACCCTCGCTCGCCCGCTCCTTAGATGTGCCAATAAACAGGTGCGATCATCCTGCAGATAGGGCAGGTGCAGGCGAACGTGGCGCGCGCGCGGGAGCTCTGTCGCGGGTGGGTGCTCCTCCTGCCCCTCGTTCCAGGCGTCGAGAACGCGGGGTGATTCGTTACTGACGGAGGCGACGAAGGATCGCGCCGCGCTCCGTGGACCTCGTGTGTCTCCCGGAGATGGCCTTCAGCGGTAAGCGCCCCCCTTGCCCACGATGCCGGTGCCCTGACCGACGCCCCAGGCTACGTCTTCCCCTCCGCCGCCGCCATCCTCCCGTTCCTCGAGCCCCCGCGCACGGGCCCCACAGCGCTCTTCTGCGCCGACCTCGCGCGGCGCCTGCAGTGCTACGTCGTCGCGGGGTTCCCCGAGCGCCTCGGCGCGGCGGAGGCGGAGGCGTACCGCGTGGAGAGCGCGGAGACGGGGCGGGAGGGGCGGGAGGGGCGCGAGGTGGTGGGCGCGAACAGCGCGGTGCTGTATGGCCCCGCGGGCGAGGGTCGGCGGGTATCGGAAGACGAACCTGTACGCGACGGACGAGACGTGGGCCATGCCCGGTGCGGTGTTTCGTTCGCCCCACATATACCCACATCGCCGGGCAAGCTCAATCTCACGCCGCGTATGATAGGCACGGGCTTCGCGACCTTCGCGCTGCCGCCGCCGCTGCGCACCGTGAGCCTCGGGATCTGCATGGACCTCAACACGCAGGCGCCCACGTGGACGCGCGCGGACGGGCCGTACGAGCTCGCGGAGTACTGTGTCGAACGGAAGACGCGCGTGCTGGTGCTGCTGAACGCGTGGCTGGACTCGGGCGAGCGCGGGGAGGAGGCGCGCGACGCGCAGACGCTGGGGTTCTGGGCGGCGCGGTTGCGGCCGCTGTGGGGCCGGGACACGCCGGCGGAAACAAACTCGGAGGGGGAGGAGGACGAGGACGCAGACGCAGAGGAGGACGCGCCAGAGCCGAACTCAAAACCAAACCCAGACTCAGAGTTGGACTCAGACTCGGACGGCGGGCACGAGACGCTGGTGGTCGTGTGCAACCGCGGGGGCACCGAGAACGGTATGTAGGACGCCCCAGGCTTACTACGGGTCTAGCGCCTCGGCTGACTGACATCACTCTTGAATCGCAGGGAAGACGTTCGCGGGGAGCTCGGGGGTGTTCCGCATGAGGCGGGGGCAGGGCGGATCGGGGATCCTGCGCGCGGCGCTGGGGAGGGAGGACGAGGACGTGCTGGTGTGGGATAGCGCGGCGCTGTAACGGTGCATTGCACTGTGGGACAGTGGGTGTTGAAGAGACTTTGCGGGCGCTGTAGGCGGTAGGCGGGAAACTGGACGTCGGCGGGCTGGCCGACGGGGGAGGGGCGATACGGGGGCGCGTCGTTGGATAGTATGAGTTGTGAGTCGGGCGTCGGGATACGGTCCGAGACTGACGATCGGACGGCGTTGACTGACCGGCGTAGAATGGAGAGTTCGGTCCGAACTGCGAACAGGAGCTCAGTAACTTGAACAATAGATCCGGTCGCCCGTAGAGCGCCCGAGATGTTCGATAGCCTTTCAACTACATCCAACTACATTGCTGAACTTGATGCTATCGGCACCGCAGTGCAGGAAACTCGTGTGCCCTGGGAGAGTGCCCAATGGACCGCTCTAGTCCTTGCCTCCTTTGTGCCAGGCCCACCAGTGGCCCCGCCGTGCACGGGGAGGTGCAACTGGAAGGGAGCACAATGGGCAAGATTGTGGATCTAATACAGACGCCTGGACCAGTATGTACCTGCCTGCATGGGAGAGAGGAGAAGGTTCGGCTGCGTCACGGTCTCGTTCCGGCCAGAATCGTACCCCGGTCAAACAGGCTTCCGGTAGGCGTGTAGGCAGATGTAGGCTACGTAGCACGCAGAACAGAACCTTGGCGCAGTTTTCTAAGAAGGGCGTGTATGTATTTTCGGGGTGGCCACAAGACAAGGTGGACAGTCAAACAGGCTCAGTTGATATTGGGGTTGTTAACTGGAAGATGTGCCTGTCGTCTGGCACCAGCGGGCGGAGGAGATCCGTGGAGACGCAGGACGAGGGAGTCGGTTGTTCCAGCCCAAGTCCAACGAGCTTCCAGAATGAGGACTCGGGATCCACCGGTCGCGGGAGAGGTACAGTAGGTTCCAAGGTCCCAGAAATGCTTTGACGCTGGCGGTGCGTCCTGCCCGGAATATCTCGTTACGGGTACACTTGTGCGGTCAGGCAGGCTTCCGGTAGCCCGACTCGGATGGGATGTAACTTGTTAAGTTGCGTAGCACGCAGACCAGAACCCTACGCAGCACGCAGACCAGAACCCTAGTCGATCTTGAGAGTTGGCGCGGTTTTAACTTTTTGGCGCGGTTCTTGAAGCTTGGAGAAGGGCGTATATTCTGGGGTGGACCCGGTGCCGGCGAAGGTTGGCCGTTACGCTGAACAGCCAAACAGGCTCCAGTCATGTGCATGAGATGTGCCTATTGTTTCGGCGTCAGTGTCAGTGGGCGGAGGAGATCCGTAAGTAGATCTGGGACGCAGAACAAGGGAGTCGATTAATATTGTTCCGGCGAAGTTTAACGAGCTCTTCAGAACGATGAACCGGGTTGCACCATTCGCGCGCGGGAGGAGTAGATTACAAGATCCCCAGAGGCTGGCGGGATATAAGTTACGTAGCACGCGGAACAGAACCCGCCGAAACTGCTCGATCTTCGCGCAGTTTTGAAGCATTCATGATTCAGAGGGCGGGCCGGTGTGTTTACGGGGTGGCCAGTCGATTCTCGAGCAAGCTTCGGTCGACGTCGATGAGATAGATGAGATGTAAGATGGACCTGCGTGTCGTTTTGGGGCCGGCGGGCGGAGTAGCCTCCGAGTACTAGTAGATCCGTGGAGTCGAAGGACAAGGGAGTCGATGGTCCAGGCGGAGTCTAACGAGCGCGTCAGAACGGGATCGCCCGGCCGCGGGAGAAGTAGGTACCGAGATCCCCAGAGGTGCTTTAATGCGGGCAGGGAAGATGGATAGGGGAGTGTACTGGGCGTGGCGGTGGACGGGTTTGGGCGCGGCGGCGGCGCGGCGGACAGGCTTGACGGGGAGGTGGGCGCGAGCCTGAGGCTTATGGGATACGGCGTCGGCGTCGCCGGCAGTATACGTAGCGGACTCGGGCGTTTTTGCGACGGGACGGGAGAGGTGGAAGTGTAGGCGGCGAGCCCGGAGCGCGCGTGCCGGCCTCGACGGGAGCAGCGCGGGCGCTGGAGCGGAGTATCATTCATTGTCTATATGGACGATAGCGTCTATAGCTACCTACCGAGTGCTGTACGTGTCGTGCTGGCGACGATCGCACGCGGGATCCGGGAACGCGCACCATCGCCGCGGGGGACTTTCCCGTACGGGGCGGTACGGGCGGCGGGCGGCGCAGAGGACCGCGTGCGATCGAGGGCGGGGAGTTGGATTCCGTGCGCGCGACGCAAGTAGCCCGCGGGCGCCGTCAGGACCCGGAGCCGCGCACGCATGCCGGGCTGCGGATTCGCGGGGGGCGGTGCGTGCGCGGCACGGGGCTGCTGCTCGTGGGCTATGGCGGGGACGGACGCGGTGCCGGTGAGGGCGGAGACGGGCGATGTTGGTGGGAGTGCGAGCGCGCTGCGACGGAGGGCGTGGGTGGCGGTGACGTCGGGCAAGCGAGCTGCAGAGACGGCTGTCTGCACGCGACTCTGAGTGAAGCAGGTGAGCTCGAGGTGTTATGTGAAAGGCTCGCTCACCAGTGTACATCGGACGCGCACGATGCGCGATGGGGGCGGGAAGGCGGAGCGTTGGCATGGCGACGAGGACGTCCATGAAGCCCGTGTGCAGATGCAGCTCTAATTTTAAAGTGCGTCGGTCGATGGCCAACTTGAAGACGGTCACGGTGCACGTGGCGGCGAGTCACGACAAGTCATCGATCACGAACATCTTCCTGCCTCCCGCCACCAGCATGCCCGGCGCAGACAGCCCCGACGGCGTCGCAACCCCCACCGACGCCCATGTGAACTCCCCCGGCCTCTCCATCCCCGAAGCTCGCGATGGATTTTTCGGCTATCCGGAGGAAAAGAGCCAACAGCACGCATGAGCCGCATCTCTCTAATAAACGTGTCTCTTCGCCAGTCGAGTCCGTTGCTGCCGCCGACGCCACATCCTCCAAGGCCTGCGCGCCGCACTGACCTCCCCCGCCGCGGACCGTCAAGTCCGTGCAGCGCCCGCCGCCTCCAAGTCCGCCCAAACTCAAAGTACAAACTCGTCCGTCGCTAGCCCCGCGCCGCCGACACCTCCGAGTCCAACTCGACCCTGCGCCGCGGCCCGGGCAAGCGCCCTCGCCAGCCCGCTTCTCTTGCATACGCGTGGCTCCCGCCCCCGCGCGCAACACCGCAGCCCTCTGCCTTCCCGCCGCGCGTCGTGGCGTAGTGTGCGCCTGCAAACTCAGGCGCGATCCCGAACGCAAACGGGCCTGCACCCGCCGTCCGCGCTTTCTCGATCCCCAGGACCCGACGAATGATATGCGTGCTGGGGCGGCTGCTCCTGCGCGCCGTGCCGTGGCGCGCCCACGCCCCCGCCCCGCGTCCGTCCGACTCGCGCCTGTGCTGCCCCGCTATTGGCGATAGTACGCAAGCCCCCGCCCGGCGCGCTCCGAGGCAGACAACCCGCTAATCGCTTCCCCGTACCCGATATTGCCGACGCGCCGCGGCGAAGCCGCACGATCCGGCCCGTAGAGAGGCTGCCGCGTCCGCTAGGCGCGCGCCGGAGTCGGGAGGTGCGATGCAGCCTGCGGGAAAGCTCTGGAGGCTTCGATGCGCAGATGCGCTGCTGGCCTGCAGAGATTCTGACTCGAGAACGAATGAAGGAAGGAAGTTAACTCTGCGTTCGGAAGCCCGGATGGCTCTGAAAGGTGCCAGGCTCACAGTGGACAGTGAACACGAAATTCCAAGGCCACTTGCACGTTACATGAAATGAGTTTCAGACACGGACGCTCTGCGACGATCTGCACAGCAAGTCCGCTACTAGTACTAGTAGGGTAACAACAAGTACGCTAGGACTAGTAGCTATATAGGGTAACGAAGAGTTGGGTGGGCTTCTGAGCGCGAGGATCACTGTCGTCGGGAGGCCGACGATTTGACTTGCGCTGGCGCCAATGACGTGCGAGGAGGCAAGACTGCGATGCATTGATAGCTCGTCGGTAATAGGCTATAGCCAAGCAAAGACTCAGTCAAGGCAGGTCTTGACTCGCGTTGGACGTAGAAATCTGGATTCTGATGGAGTGAACGCGAGTTAGGACTCAACTGCCAGCAGGAATTATAACTGGCAACGCAGCGCTGACTCGGACGCATACTACGCCGCGAGTTAGGACTCAACTGCCAGCAGGAATTATAACTGGCAACGCAGCGCTGACTCGGACGCATACTACGCCAATCTGAATATAAATCATCGACAAGTTACAACCGATGGCACGAGAGGACGCGCGCTGGGGACTGTTCAAAGCTCGAGATCTATTATAGATGTAGGACAAGTCAGCTAGAGAATCACAGATTCAGTCGACCTTGCATCGAACTGGGCCGAACCTCAATCGATCTATTATCTCAGGCTACTGCGGGAGGCCGATGGCTCGGATAGCATTGAGACTACAATTGAACGAAGGACGTTGACAGGAATTCGGATGGGCGGGGAACCGATTCAGACACGGGGTTGATCTGAGTTGATCAAGTCAACTTAGATTTGGCTTCGATGCGTTGGTGCAAGCAATCGTAATGTTGAAATCAACGCAGACTCACAGTTAATTTTAAAGCAGCAGTGCGAGTTGAGTGCGAGGCCGTTCTCGTATTGAAGGACGAAATCGAAATTAAGCCAGACTTGCGGGTGAACGTTGAACGTTGAACGTTGAACGTTGAACGTTGAACGTTGACAGAGCAAGAAATATGGCGGTCAGAGTGCGCTTTTATCAGTGGAACTTCAACTTCAACTTTGCACAAAAAAGTGCCATTTGAGCAAGGTTTTGGGCCACAAAAGCTCTGGACATGAGCCCCAAAAATAAATTGTGAGACCAATTTTTTATGTCTCAGTGCGGGCGCCTCTCCAGGGATGCGGAGCAATAGTTTTCCTTTTGCACCGAAAAAGGGAGGTGTAACCGTGTGGTTGTGCCGATCCGGCTGATGCGTTGATTGCCTTGATCACGCGGTGGCGGTGGCGAGTCACGACAAGTCATCGATCACGCACATTTTCCTGCCTCCCGCCACCAGCATGCCCGGCGCAGACAGCCCCGACGGCGTCGCAACCCCCACCGACGCCCACGTGAACTCGCCCGGCCTCTCCATCCCCGAAGCTCGCGATGGATTTTTCGGATATCCGGAGGAAAAGAGCCAGCAGCACGTATGTTATTTCGCTAATTAACGTGTCGCTTCGCCAACATCGTCTTGTAGATCGAGGAGAAATACTGGGCGCATCGGCGCGGCTCGGACACGGCGTCGGAGGGCACCGCCGCGTCGTTCGTCGGCAGCTTCAAGCTCACGTCGCTCCATGCCGCGGCGCCGCCGGGCGAGTATCCGTCGGGCTCGGAGCCGTTCGTGGAAGAGGAGGACGAGAAGCACATCAAGGAGGAGGTGCTCGCCCCGGGTCCGTGCACCCCCCTCCGTGCTCGCTACGTCTCAACGTCCCGCAGAGCTCGTCCTCACGCCGGAACTCACCCAGCTGTTCCAGTCGTTCCAGCGCTGCCTCGAGCTGCGCGACAAGTACATGCTCAAGTCGCGCCAGCGGCTCGGCGACGACCCGCGCCACTACGACGGGCACTTCCCCGGGCTCGACGATGCGACCGCGGGCGTGTGCGGCGTGCGCCCCGACGCGGCCTTCGCCGCGAACCGCCCGCCCGCCGCGCGCCCAAAGCCGTGGAACCTGTACCCGAAGCCGCCGCCGCCGCACTGGCGCTGGACCAACACCGCGATCGTCAGCTCCGACGGGTCGTACACGAACCAGGGCGGGGAGGAGTTCCGCATGGAGGACTGCGCGATCCCGGGCCCGCACCCGTATGACTTTGCGATCGACGAGAAGGGCGTCATCCAGGTGTATGCGGGCGAGGGCGGGGCGGGCGGGGAGACGACGCCGGTGTACGACGTCCCGGATATCCGCGAGTATTTTGTGGATCTGGACTACGTGCTGGGCGTCATCTCGGACGGGCCCACGAAGAGCTTCGCGTTCCGGCGGCTCAAGTACTTGGCGAGCAAGTTCACGATGTACTCCCTCCTGAACGAGTTCCAGGAGCTCTCCGATATGAAGGTGCGGTTCCGTCCTGCATGCCGTCTAAACTAATCTTTTATTCCAGCAAGTTCCCCATCGGTAGGTCTACTTCCCCCCCTCCTCTCCCATACCTCATCGCTCCAGCGACTTCTACAACCTCCGCAAAGTCGACACGCACGTGCACCACTCGAGCAGCATGAACCAGAAGCACCTGCTGCGGTTCATCAAGTCGAAGATGAAGCGCAGCCCGACGGACGTCGTGATCTTCCGCGACGGCGCCGCGCTCACGCTGCAGCAGGTCTTCCAGTCGCTCAAGCTCACCGCGTACGACCTCTCCATCGACACGCTCGACATGCACGCGCACTCGGACTCGTTCCACCGCTTCGACAAGTTCAACCTCAAGTACAACCCCATCGGCGAGTCGCGCCTGCGCGAGATCTTTCTGAAGACGGATAATTATATCAAGGGGCGGTACCTGGCGGAGCTGACCCGGGGTGCGTTGCGCGTGCTTGCCGGTCGTGGATCCGCGGGGGAGCGAGCTCATTGTTCCCTCTGTAGAGCTTATGACGGATTTGGAGCAGAGCAAGTACCAGGTGCGGTTGATTTTCTATGTGAAGGACGCGTTGACATTGTGGTCGCGGGTAGAACTGCGAGTGGCGCATCAGCATATACGGGCGCTCCGCGGGCGAGTGGGACAAGCTGGCGAAGTGGGTCGTGAACAACAAGCTCTACTCGCACAACGTGCGCTGGCTCGTGCAGATCCCGCGGCTGTACGACATCTACAAGGCGAACGGGTCCGTGGAGACGTTCCAGGACATCATCTGCAGTGCGTCTTACTTCCCCCTTCCCCCTTCCCCATCCCCCATCCCTCCATCCATCCCTCCATCCATCCTGGAGAAACCCTCCCTTGCCCGCGGTTTGGTTTGATTTACGTGTGAGCGCGCAGATGTGTTCGTGCCGCTGTTCGAAGTGACGAAGGACCCGTCGACGCACCCGGAGCTGCACGTGTTCCTGCAGCGCGTCATCGGGTTCGACACCGTCGACGACGAGTCGAAGGTCGAGCGCCGGATATACAAGAAGTTCCCGTACCCGCGCCTCTGGGACACGAAGCAGTCGCCGCCGTATTCGTACTGGTGCGCTCATCTCTTGTTTATGATGAGGATGATGTCCTCGGGCGATTGTTTGTTGACGGCGCGCCGCAGGGTGTATTACATGTTTGCGAACATGGCGAGTCTGAACAATTGGCGGCAGGAACGCGGGTTCAGTGCGTCTCCTCCCCTTTCCCTCTCTCGCCCGCTGTCGCCAATCTCATTTGTCAATACCTAAACTCGCAGACACCTTCGTCCTGCGCCCGCACGCCGGCGAAGCGGGCGACACCGACCACCTCACCTCCGCCTTCCTCACCTCGCACTCCATCTCGCACGGCATCCTGCTGCGCAAGGTGCCCGCGCTGCAGTACCTGTTCTACCTGAAGCAGATCGGCATCGCGATGAGCCCGCTGAGCAACAACGCGCTGTTCCTCGCGTACGAGCGCAACCCGCTCCCGGACTTCTTCAAGACGGGGCTCAATGTGAGCCTGAGCACGGACGACCCGCTGCAGTTCCACTTCACCAAGGTCGGTCCCGGGCCCCGGCTGGTTCAGTCCTGAATGCGAGCGGAGTCGTTGAAAAAAATTGGGTTTTCGTTTAGGAACCGCTGTTGGAGGAGTACAGCGTCGCCGCGCACGTACGTGCCTTCTTCTGCGTTCGTATCCAGCTAGACTGAAGCCCGCTCGTTTGCGTTTGCGTGCGCCAGATATACAAGTTCCCGCAGAGCTCGCTCGCGGAGCTCGCGCGGAACTCGGTCATCCAGAGCGGCTTCGAGATGGAGGTCAAGCGCCACTGGCTGGGGTCGCAGTGGTACCTCCCCGGCGCCGCCGGCAACGACATCAACAAGGTACGCATGCACCGCGTCCTTTCCTGTCCCTCAGCCCAGCCCAGCCCTTCCCTCCTTTCGTTTCCGTTCCCGTTCTTGGTTGGTGTAAGCTGACCTGCACGCCAGACGAACGTGCCGAACCTGCGGCTGGCGTACCGCCACCAGACGCTGATGGAGGAGCTCAACATGATCAGCGCGAAGACGCAGAGTGCCGTCGGGGGCCAGGGGCAGGGGCAGGGGCCGAGCCCCGAGCCCCGGACGCTGATGCTGCCGACGGCGGAGGCGCTCGCGGCGCGCGCGATGGCTGCTGTGCCGGGCCCGAGGAAGGGGAAGCAGAAGCAGACGCACGGCGTTTGTTGAGGCTTTTTCTGCGGCGCGGGGGTGCGCGGGGTTTCTGGTGGGAGCGTGTAGAGTTGGTACTCGACTTCAACTAATGTCTGGCCGTGAAGGTGCTCTCCGGTATGCATTGATGCGCAGCGGTTTCGAGAAACACGCGGAGGGGCCGCCTGCACACGGGTACACATTAAGAGTTCCCACCATAAGTAACCGCACATGTCAATGAACAGTGGTAAACTTACTTGATTCATTCCTATAGTACTTACTGCCGTTGACTTGCCACGTGTTCCGGTCAAAGCGACTTATTTTGGCCGTTTTTGTCTCTGTGTGTCACACCCAATAAGACAAAATCTTGACCTACGGAGAAAGTGCATCTGAAACAATATAAATAAATTGCAAAATTATGATTTACGGAAATGTTAATAATGATAAAAGTTGGAAATGACTATTGAAAGGCCAGCTTACAGCATCCGTTTCAAGAGAAAGGAAAGCCTTTCTTCCAGTACAGCTGAAAGACTGCCTGAAAGAATGTTTTTCAGCACCACTTTCAGGTTTCCTTTCAAAATGTCTTTCAGAAGCTTTACAAAGGAAAAATCATTGAAAGTTGTTCTTTCAATAGAGCTGAAAGTGTTGCTGAAAGAAGTTCTTTCAGGCAGTCTTTCAGCTGTACTGAAAGAGAGGCTTTCCTTTCTTTTGAAACGGATACTGAAAGCTGGGCTTTCCATAGTCCTTTCCAATTTTTATTATTGTTAACATTTCCGTAAGGTGGAATTTTGCAATTTATTTACATTGTTTCAGATGCACTTTCTTCGTAGGTCAAGATTTTGCCCTATTGGGTGTGTGTCCCTCCCGCCGCGCCAGGCACTGTGACGCGCCACCCTAGGCTGGGCCACCCCTACGCGCTCCATATGCGCTCCACGCCAGGCACCGATACGATCCCGCCGCTCCACTCCCGCGCACAACAATAAGGCGGCGCGCACATGTGACACTGGTCCGATGGGAAGTTCAGTAGATTGGTAAGTGAGAGCGTGGTAAGAGGCGCAGGCTAACCATTGCCAATATTAACCAATCCTTATCGAAATTCGAACACCCGCCCCACCCCACGCTAGAGGCTAGACGCCCCCGGACAAATCCAAAGACCCCGACCCCCGAACCTGCGCGCGCGTCGCGCGACCCAAACCCCCACCCCGGTAATCCCGCCCCCGCGCCCCGGCACGCCCCGAACCGGACCTCGGGCGGGTCCCGGTCCAATATCAATATATCAATATAATTCCGCCTACGGGCTACTATTCCGCCTACTCCGAGTCCGCTCTCGTCCTCCGCTATTCCGACGCCCCACCCACGGCTACACGGCCCAACCCACGGCTACCCCACGGAACTTTCCTGCGTGCCCAGCAAACGCCTAAAACTTTACTAAATGGTTAAACTCCCACATATGTATCCCGGCTACCGCGATCCTCCGCCAACTTATAAATCACGATGTAGTGAATAGTCCACAAAAGCGCAATCAGGCCGGGTGCATCCGAAGCGCTCTCGCGCTGCCAAGCCCAAGTCCAGTCCCGTAATTAGTAAGCTTGATTCAGTTGGACCAGCCCCTATCACAGCCCATACATTCAACATGACGCCCGGACGATACCTTTCATTTGAACTTAAGCAGCGCGTCGGCGTCGTCATCCGCACATCGTTGACAGCCTTCCGAATTGAAGAGTTTATTGATGTTTATTGCAAGCAGGTGAGTGTTGGGATTTGGATGTGGGGCGGGCCTCTCTGGCTACGGTAGTTGCGGGTACCGGTTGCCTCTGGAGATCTGAATGATAACTAGTAACTAGTAACTAGTTGATGCAGAGCGTGGCAGAGCGCCATTTCACGTCGCTGCATTCTTTGCCGACATGCATCCCATCAACTTTAGTGGCAATTGCACCTTGTGGCAATGCAGGGCACGGCCCTCGAGCTCTTCAATTTGTATCGATCTGCGGTTGTGGGGGAGGGAGGAACGGAGGTGAAATATATTATGCAGGTTGAAATGGCTAATTCTGAAGTGCACCGCATAAACGCACTGCCCGAAATTGTAATCAACATGTTCTGTCTACTACCAATAAATGTTCCGTCCCCCCCGATGCAGGGGAGGACGTCAGAGCGATTCACGCTGCTAACAGGAGGAGGAGGAGCAGGGTTTTGAAAGGCTCACCCTCAGAATTTCGATCACCGCGATTGAACCACGTCACGTGCCTTTGGTTCAACCTCCCTCCCGCGCGCTCCCTCATATACCGCGCCCCCAATTCAGTTCAGCGGGTCTGTGCACACAATCCTTGCGAAAGCTGTGCTAGGCTCTCGCGCGGCCCGTAGATGCGCTATGCGGGGGACCACTGTGTACGCGGCCTGCCAGCGCGCCTGGATGTCCAGAGCTCGTGATCGAACAGCGCGCGCGCGCAAGTACGAGCCGATTCGAGTCTCCCGAGGTGATAGCTGGGTCTTCTGCTTGACATCCCGTACGGTAAGTCCAGCTCAAGTGGGGGTGCCACGGATGGAATACTTAGATCGAGAAGATATGCAGCTCCGAGGGGTTCTTATTTCCCGCAACCGCAGGCTAAGAGTACACAGACTTGCATGCACCAGAGCACCCGTTCTTTCTCGTTTTTATGGCCGATTTTCACTTCAAGTTCCACTGTTCTTGTTGCTTATGTCCAAGAGCGCGTTGACAACACATCTACGGCTTGTCGCCGAGTTGCCGGTGTGATGCCGGCAGCCGAACGATCGCAGATGCTCGGCATTGCTCACACAATAAGGATCGAGCAGCTCGCAGTCCCTGACATTCCCAGTTCCAGGAACAAAAAAAAATAAGATCTGCATCTGCAGAGGTTGAAAAGGAGCTGTCTTGCCAATTTAATTCGCAGGTGTACAGTGTACGACACTTGAACAAGTTCTGTCACGTGCTTTTGGGTTCAGCTTACTCAAACGCCGCCGCGCTTCGTGCCTTGCTCGGCTTTTGGCTCTGACGCAGACGCGGGCTAGCTAATCGTAGGCGACCCCAAATACCCCTGAAGCAGCTCAAGTTAGCGCGCTGGACCTGTCCACCCCAGCCGCCAGATGTGTACCACATGCCGGCAAGACCTGATCTCATACCTGCTAGCCAAAACCGTCGCACAGCCAGGTACTTCCTGAGCTTCGTCAAGCACTGGAAACTCATACGAGAGCCGCTATCGGTCAGGATAACGATCTCTTTCCTCCTTCTTCGATCAATTGAGAAATTGTTCGCCGAGATACACATTCTCCTACCGGTGATTCTCAGGCACTGCGATGACCAACGTTTGCGATCTCCCGACGCCGGTGCGGCCCCATTGACGCTTACACCCAGATCCTTCGGGATCTACATGCGTTGACAGCCTGCATGATTCCCACCGTTCAGGCCTTCAGGAATCAGGATCAGCGACTCGGTGGTGTGCCTACGATAAACGCTCACACGAGTCCGCTGCCACTGTCCGCATCACAGTCTTCCGGAATACGTGGATGTGCATCTCCTTCTAGCACCATCCGCCCCCACCTCGGACCGATGCGCATTCTTTTATGTTTATCTCCAAAGATTTCTCGTTGCGTGGAGTAGCGGCTCCAGCGCCGATTCACCGGCAGCCGTCGGTATACCAGTTAGAATTTATACTTCGTCTAATAGCCCCGTACATTCCGCGAAGCAGCTGATCCCGGAACGGCCAGCGACGAGAAGCGCTGCCGGCGGTAAGCTGGAAGTAGCTGGAAGTCTGTACAGGGTAAAAATACCATCGTCCTGCCGCGATCGGCTTTCAGGCAGGTAAGACAGCGCGGAAATTGGATATCGGATCCCGATGCAATTCGGAATCTGGATGCCCTGGTGTGGTTTACCTCTGATCGAGCCCCTCTTTCCTCCAATCGCTGGGGAGCGACTCGCGGGACGCGCGGGGCCGAACACCGGCCTGAATAGATGATTGCAAACTCTGTTTCTGGTTCCATTGGCGCTGCCAGGCAGGAATAGCGAAAACAGGAATAACGAAAATGAATCCTATCTCGATGATCTGCCCCCGCCATTGACACTCTGTTCCTTACTAATACTTACTACTACGAGACTTTCTCAAGGCCCGACGCAGTGGGGTTTCCTCCCAGTGTCTCGGATAGATGTAGCTTGTCCAGTATAGATTACGGACTTACGATGCGTTGCGAGGAAGCGATGGCGCAACTTCTTCAGCATTCGCACTGTGCACCGTGTGTAAGCATTGCTTCATCTCCGCTCGGCAGCTGGATGGTTATATATATCCTGTGGAGAGCATGTATGCTTTACTGGGCCTTTCTCTCGTCGTCTCTGACCAGCTGACTCTCAGCGTAGATCGCCGGTACTTGGCAGCACAATTCCTTCGGTTGAATTTTTCCGAACCCGTCACGTGTCGAATGGTTCAACCGTCACACAAACTCGGACCCAACTTAGATCACAATCCCTATTTCTATCTCGAACGAAGCTAGCTTCAAGCATGACGCGCCTTACCATAAAGCGTAAATTCCCTTCTTTGGCGCAAGTGTTCGACCACACGCCACCGGCTCCTCCCGGGGCGCTTCCCGAGTTCTCTCAACGTGCTTTCATTGCGCAGCTGCATCTGGAGTTCTGGCCCTGCCCCTGGACCTGCGCCAAGATGCGCATGCCGGCAATAAAGCGGGAGCATCCCACTGCAGCCGCGGTCCGCGACGGGGAGCGCCTGTCCGCCATCGGGAACCGCGCGAGATTTAGTCTTTCGCTTGGGGCATCTAGCATCTGGTGTCTGTCTACTGTCTTCCTGCATATTCACCTCTATCGCAATCACCTCACCCAAGTATCCCTATCAATTACCTCGTACTTATCGCCTCCGGATTCAGAATAATCCGCATGCCGAGCTTCTGAGACTTCAAGGGATAAAATTACTTGCATCAACTCTGCGTAGGTAGCACCGTGAAACGGAGACGCATAACGGAATCCCAGGGAAACACGATTGGTTCGAAACTCGGGCTTTCTCAGCTCAGTGACTCTGCAGAAGATTGCCCTTCCTACCCAAGTCGCACACAGGACATATGCTCGTAACCTCTCACACAAGTGTGCTATTTGAGGCTCCCGCCAAAGCTTATCTCAATTTCGCTTTCCCTGCGCCCGCCGCCCCGCAGATGCTACCGCCTGGCGCGTATGCGAGTTTCCGCTGTACTCTCGGCACTCGTTATCTGCAGCAGGCGCCGCCGCACACGCTTGGAGACTGGGAACGAAGTGGAAATGATAGCAAGAATATCCGCCAATGCAGGGTCTGTGGGTTGCGAGTGCGGAGCCAAGTCCAGAGACCTCGGCGGTTCCTTCGACGTGCTGTAGAGCGCCGAGGATTCTCAGCAGAATATCAATAATCTCCCGCACGCATGTAGAGAATAACGTACGCAGCGCGCTGGGCCACGAGTTCAGTTAGCGCCTTGATTCTGGAAGCTATTGGTTAACTCACGCGCCAAGGTGGGGACCAGGTGGAAACCAGCCCGGGGAGTTAGCTCCGCTAAGGTTCCAGTGGTTGAATTACAATAGGTCACGTGGAGACAGGGGTTTCAACCAGTGGCAGCTGTACTTGCACAATTTGCGTGTCAAGCGGTTTACAACGGATGAAGCGCCCGTACAGAGCGAGATAAATTTGCGACGTTGCCAAGGCAGCCTTGGGAGATGCGGATGTTGTAGCTCTTTTAGAACGAAGCGCCGGAGACTCGGAAGGAAGGAGAAGTGTGCCGTTAGTGAAAGTGAAAGTGCAATGCGGGGGGTGCAAAATGTAGACGAATTGCATCGTAAGGAAGCGATAAGTCCTTGAATATCCGAGTCGCCGAGAGGCTTGAATGGATTGTTGCCACTCGTGAAGCATAGGCTCAAGGTGGGCGCTTATCCTCGGATAGTAGTAGATGTGAAATCAGTAAGCGAGGCTCCTGAAACTCGGCGCGATCGGTGTCTAATGTGCAGAGTTAACTTCGACGTGCAAATATAACTTCTGATTCTCTACCTTACGGCGGATAAGACCTGTGAAGGTGCTCCAACGGCGGCAGACGACGGGCACATGCCACCGCTTTGAGTGGACCACCAGACTTGGAAGCCTGGAAGCAAGCGGCTCAGTACCATTCCGATATCATTACGGAGGAGGAGGGGGAGGAGGATTACCTGCGCGGTCCCAGATTGGAACAGCAGGTAACCTGAGCGGTACATTTCGCTCGCGTTCCAGGGCACAAGTGACTTGCTCGATGGAACTGAACGGTTGCCAGAGCACGACGTCAAGCTGAAGTTCAAGGGCGTACATATCAAGATGCGTTCCAGGGTGCCAATGACTTGTTCGAAAGGCCCGAACGGTTCCCAGCAGTATGGGGGCGGCCGAAGTCCATAAGTATCTTTGAATGGGGTCGAATAAGCGCCCGCCGCCGCCAGCGCAGCCGAGAGATGAAGCAGTCGGTGAGTGGGAGTCGAGGTCGAAGCAAGGATACCCTAGTCTCCGAGTGCACGCTGAGCAACAATGGTTGGTAGCGTAGTGACTTTCAAGGAGGTTAGAGGTTCACATGACACAAATGAGTGAAGTCCGAACTTTGACTCACTTTGGGACGAGCTCCCGATGTGTTCGTGTAGTCAAATAGCAGGTTCGTCTGTTGAATAGGAGGAAGGTTGTACTGGCAAGCAGCCAGACGAAATCGGTTACCAGTCAGTCCACAATCCGGCCTCGTTCCAGCAATCCCGTTGTACGGGAGGCCGAATGCTGGAGTGGGAAAGAACACCCGTGACAACTAATGTGGTCATCAAGGTTGCAAGGCGGGTGGAAAGGGTGAGGAACCGCGAGTTGAGTTTGTCGGAAAGGACACCAATCGCTGAAATACCTGTAAGCAGGGCTGCTTCTCCTCCAGCCAGGAAATTGCGGCTGACCCACCATTGAAGGCTGCCAGGGTAACAGTGGCACACTTGAACACTCTCATGTGGAGGCTGCTCGCCAACGATGAAGACCGTGAGTACTTGGGCTTGCGCAGAAGGCAGGGGACTCACTTGACAGATATGTTATCAGAACATTGACAGGAGACGCAAGGCCCTGGATGGTATCGACAGAGAGCATTATCCAGGATGATGTGTGGCTCATCGTGGTCCAGCGACTGTTCCAAGTATGTCGGCGCGATCCGCTGACGTAGGTGAGGATAGCGAGCGACGAGGGGGTAAAGAAAGGGTGCTGACAGGTTCCAAATGCCTATGGCTCTAGTGTACGCGTACAGATATCGATGGGAGCAAGCAGAGCGGTACTGGTCTGCGAGGCGAGGCGTTCTGAAAGTTTTGAAGGTAAGCTGGGAGAAAGGTGCTTCAGCGTATGCTCGCAAGTCATAATACGTTGAAGACCTCGTATGCGTTGGGACTCTGGAGAGTCGCGCGGAGTCGCGCGCGCAGGAGGTAGATCCGTATCTTCTGGATCCGCGCCGTCACGGCTCACAACTTCCAGCCAACTGCCGCTTGCAAACCGATGCGCTCCGAAACGTAGAGGGGGGAGTTCGACATGCAGGTTCGATTTCGCCGTACAGGGACGCGGAAGAGCCTATTAGATAGCTATGATCATCAGGTCTGAGTCAGAGACGACCTAACGGCATTTCTTCCTTCGGCTTTATTCGGCGTGTGAACCTTTCTCTCGTACTCCTTCCAATGAATTTGACCCCTCCGAGAACCATTCCGACCGAACAACAAAGCAATGAAAACCTATTCGCCGACTGCGATCCTGGTTATCTCTCCGGAATGGGCCTCGTCTTGAACTCGGTAGCCAGCTGCGGAAGAGCCAGCTATACTACGGGTGTCGACGCTGCAGCACGCTTGAGTGTCGCTGACTTCGTTTATTTCAGTAACGCCAGCACCGGTACCAGCTGCGAGCAACCTGGATCCTTGGACCACCGAGATGGAGAAACGTCCTGTGCTTGGTTTCCCGCGGGTCAACAGGTTACTGCCGCACAACGTTCCAAATGCGGGGAGCTAACGCTGGCCACATGACTTTGCGGGCCCTGCAATTGGGCAAATAGGTTGGGGAGAACATCACGGAAGCCCATCTTTGGCCCCATCTCCGAGTCATGATTCAACTTGATTGCGCGGCAACGTTCGATTGACGGAACGTGCGATCCGGTTGAAGTCTTCTGACAGACCACAGCAAGACCACAGACGCCGACTCATCGCCCGTTGCTCAGCTCCCACCATGGCCCAACAACCGACTGCTACCACCGAGCTTGACCCTACTGTGCAACGCACCCTCGTCCTTTGTTTCGATGGAACGTCGGACCAGTATGACGGATATGCGAGTAATCCTATCATTGTCGACCTCATTTTAAGTATGACCTGGCTCGCAGAACACCAATGTTGTCAAGCTATTCGGTTTGTTGCAGAAGGACGACTTCAGGGAACAACTTTGCTACTATCAGGTGCGGGTATAGACAAAATACAAGGCGGAAAGGTCTCAGCATTATAGAGTGGAATTGGAACATATCTAACGCCCGGTGTTGTTTCCCCAATTTTTGAGTGGGGAGCGAAGATTCTGGACGAAGCTTTTGCTATGTGAGCTCCTCCAGGTTTTGAACTAGACGCGAGACTGACTCCGGCGCTCAAAGCTATCTGAATACCCATGTTATGGATGGATACAGGTAGCTCGCGCAGATTTACTGTTCTGCTAATTGACCCCGAATTTGCAGATTTCTTATGGAAAATTATCATCGCGGAGATAAGATATGCATCTTTGGTGCGTCGGCCATAGCACATTGCACCATATCTTCCGCGACTCATTTACATTCCAGGTTTCTCTCGGGGTGCCTACACTGCCAGAGCTCTTGCAGGAATGTTACACAAGGCAGGATAATAGGATTAGCTGGGCGCGGAGTCCGCCGTTAACTCGAAGCTCCCACTCAGGTTGGACTCTTACCACGGGACAATCAAGAACAAATCCCCTTCGCCTTCAAGATGTACCAGAAGACCAGCGCAGCCGGTATCGAACTGACAGCGGGGTACAAGCAGACGTTCTGTCAAGCGGTCACCGTTGAATTTTTGGGTGTCTGGTATGCCGTCGTAGTCCAATTTTTCTGCTCGGTACACTGACTGGGTCTTCAAGGGACACAGTGGCCAGTGTCGGCGTTCTTATGGGCCGCTCTTTGCCGTTCACGAGCGCCAACGACTCCATCAAAACGTTTCGCCATGCCGTTTCACTCACCTAAGGGAGCTTCTACGCAGTCACGTGAGGGCCTGAGAGGGGGGTTTGATAGTACTAGTAAAACCCCCCTCTCAGGGCCGTCGAAGGCGAAGGAGCTCGAAGGCCGTTCCGCTTTGGGAACACCATCAGGCGCGTGCTCGTCGCCGGCGGATCCCGACCACTGCTTCTTGCTGCCACGCTGCCGCATTCCGCACCGCACGCCCCGCTGCCGGCGGCCGCCCCCACCACTGACAACTGCTCTTGGTCCTTGGCCCCATTCCTATGTGCCTGCCTCCACTGCTGGGACTCGATCGATATCAGGACCTGCTGCCCCGTACTTCACCGCCTTCCGCCTTCGGCAGTGCACACCAACCTCGCTGCCTCCCACCGCGATTGACCACATGCACCGGCCTGAGCACCTTTTGCACGTATATGCTCCCGCATGGTTCCACCGCGCCTCGGCTGCCTCCCACCACCGATCAACCACATGTGCCAGTCTAACTCGGAGCATTTCTTGCATGCCTACATGCGCCTCTGTGCTCCCTATCTTGCGGTTCATGCCACCTCTCTCACCTCCACTCCCTCGGCTTTTGTTGTGAATGCGGCAGCCCTATTTTTTGTGCTGTGTTTCTCATGCTGCATGTACCGCAACATCTTTACAACTGATACTTGTGCCCTTGTTTGCAATGCACCTTTGCCAACCATCTTCTCTGTTGATGCCTCCTGCACCTGACTCCCGCGCCTCCCGCGCCTCCCATGCCTCCCACGCCTCCCACGCCTCCCACGCCTCTTGCGCCTCCTGCGCCTCCTGCGCCTCCCGCACCTCCAACGCCTTTAGCAAGCTTGTTTCGATGTTCAACAAATCCTGTACACTCGAATGTGTATATCTGCACATGTTGGGAATTACGGTATCTGTCGGAGGCACCGGCTGGAGGCGCCCGTCGGAGGCGCCGATGCATCGGAGGCTCCAACTGAGAATCTAGTCAAAAGAGATCTGCTACAGTGAGCTGGAGAGAGACCCTTTCGTCCTCTATGGTAACTCAATCTTGAACTCTGAGCCTTTACCCGGTGCACAGGGGGCGGGGCGTAGGAGCGGCCGCATTGTGAGCTGAGGCTTGGTTGAGGGACTGGGGCAGGGGAAGGGGCGGGGAGTGTGGTGAGGGATCATCAAGATTGGATAGGTACATATTCGGAGGTGTATTCCTCTTATACTTCCGTTGAAGGCTGTTCATTACACACTGTTCACCACTGTTCACCGTAATGGAAAGCGACTGAGTTTGTTGCTGAGGAAGGGCTGAGTAGAAATGCGAATAAAATTGACTCCTACATACTCATCTCCCACTATTTACTCGTGTTCAAGTTCAAGGCATGAAATAACATGTTGAAGTTGATGGTGTTTGGAGGTGTCCGTTGTTGACCTGGATGGGCTTGTGGGTATCCTATCAGCTGCACATACATGCCAGAAAGATATTATGACTTAAATAAAGACTTGAATGACTTGTAGACTTTTGGTTGGCCATGAACTTTGTGTTCCATCGATGTGCCATATGATTGACTATATAACTTTGGTTGACTTCAACACTTATTCGTGCACCGGAAAGGATGTCTATAAAGTACATGATCTAATGCTCGAACAGGATCCGGGCATCTTACAGCTTTAATTTGGCCCTATTCTCATAATTTTCTGTTCAAAACTGCGAACATTGTGAATTCTTTGCATTCAACAAACCGTTATATGTGTTGTGATTGGTTGATCAATCTCCGGGCCGCAGCCCGCTCCCTCTGTTCAACCATATCCTGACGACTAACGACAAGTGATACAGGCCTTCCAAGTACCTCTCAGACATCAATGGGACCCTCAGGCTCATATCGTGAACCAATAATGCTCTGTGGTAGGTGCAGTAGGCTTCGGCCATGCCTCCGGCGCCTTCGACAGATCACTTTCAACCATTTGTTACACTCTTCAATATAGATGTGCCCATGTCCGAGGATAGCGGAGATATTTAGCACCCAATACCTCATTGATTAGAGTAGGAGAAGGCAAAGTTGTATACATATGGTAGCTAAAACCGGAGGCCTCCGATATCACGAAGCAAATGAAACAATTTCCATCATCTGTGCCTATCCAATACATGGAGATGGTCAAAGTGAATGGAGGATGAATGTATACAGTCCACCAAAGAGTAAGTAAAAGTGATGTTAAGGTGCAAGATATTAAACTGCGGAGGTGTCGGAGGCGTTGGAGGCGTCGAAGGCCAGGAGGCGTTGGAGGCCGGGAGATGTTGGAGGTATCGGAGGCCGGGAGGCGTTGCAGGTGTCGAAGGCCGGGAGGCGTTGAAGGCGTTGGAGACGTCGGAGGTGTCGAAGGCGTAGAAGGTGGTGACAAGGAACCCCCATAGTCATACGTAGAGGTGACAGTAATGTGCGAGAGTCATTTGAATCCCGGGATAAGCATTGTGGAGGCGGCTTGCGGCACACAGAAAGCGGGGAAGCAGAAAGCAGAGGCATCAGCCAGCAACGACTCAAGGCCCAAGAGCAGAAGAGAAAACACACTTGAGGCGTGGATGGATGCACACAAGAGGCACCAAAGTCCAAGTGAGTGATTGTCTGTGGTGGGAGGCATCGAGCGACGAGCGTGCTGCACAGAAGGCGGGAGCCTGCAGCAAAGTACGGGCGGCAGCTGACAAAAATAAGCCCCAGAATTAGGTCCAGAGAAGCCCAGAGATAACAGAGAGGCGCCGAGAGTCGAGGGCGGAGGTTGATTGCAGGCGGTGGCGAGGCGCGCTGCGTGGAAAGCGGGAAGCGGGAAGCGGGAAGCGGCGTCGGAGCAACGGTGACAAGCGGTGCACGGAGGTTGCCGGTAATGAGCACACAACTGATGGCAGTTCCCAAAGCGGAACGGCCTTCGAGCTCCTTCGCCTTCGACGGCCCTGAGAGGGGGGTTTCACTAGTACTATCAAACCCCCCTCTCAGGCCCTCACGTGACTGCGTAGAAGCTCCCTTAGGTGGTTTCACTCGACGAGGTGCTTTCTTTTTTTTGGCGTTCCTGCGCTGTGGGACTACTTACAACTCACCACAATCCAGCACCGCGTAAGGTATCAACCATATCTATGCGAGCCTAAGCAGGGTGACCCGGCAACATCCGATGATATGAAGTCGACGGACGTACTGGAAGTGTGGTTCTCAGGGTGTCATACAGGTACTAGACTCAGATGGCGACGAGCGCGTAATCAACTTACCAGACCATGTCAGACGTTGGCGGCGGGGAGATGGCGAACGATGCTGCTCACAGTCTGTCCAACATCACCCTCCGCTGGATGGTACGGGAGATCATGGACTCGACATGTGGAGTCTTGTTCGATCCACAGGCGCTTGCGCGCGCGGGGCTCGGCGCAACCAGTGACCTGTCTACAGGTGATACTGAGCGCAGTGCCGACAAAGCAGACTCAGCAGAGCCGATCCACGACCACTTGGCAGGCGTCTCGGCGTGGGGCCCTCTTGAGATCCTGCCACTAACGTGGTCGGTGCAAGATACGACTGGGGCCTGGCACACGAAATTCGGGTCAGCATTCAATTAATCCCGATTTTGACGTCCTTTTGTGTTCAATCTGCTTTTGCAGTTTGCATTTGGGAAGAGGGCGCATTGTCATAGACTCAAAGCCTAACTTTCACATCACAGTTAAGGAGCGAATGGGAAATACTGCCCTGAAGTATAAGCCCAAGGCGCAATGGACTGCTGGAGCGGAGGTCTATGTTGAATGAATAAATGTAGCTAGCTGGTCTTGGATAGCCTTGCAGTCTTGCATGTCATGATTTGAGTGGACATTATATATGTTACTTAAAGCACTTATAACTAGGGCCTCGGTAGCGTTCAATATCTTTGTTCTTACGTTTCTCCAAAACCTCATACCCTCATTATCACCCTGCGGCGGCTTGAATGGTAGCGTTATCTGATATTATATAGATGTCGCCGGCGCGGAGTCGATCGTTTGATACTCATAGCGCTCATATCCGATGGTTGGAAAGTTGAAATGTGTCGCGATACCATTTTCATCTCACTGCGGTTGAGCTTGAAGCGGCTACTTGAGACTTGATTTGACTATGTTTCTCGGTCCGAATTTGGCTTCCGTTCCTAATCCAGTCGTACAAATAATCCTGTCTTTGGAGACTCCAGCAAGTTGAGCCTGGTCGACGACGCCGAGAGCGACGACGAAAACGCAATAAGCAAGACATCATAGTTCCTGATGTAGGGTGGCGGATCTCCTGAACATGCCGATCCCGGATACATCTGAATCCAAAATCGTTCATCATTGAGTCGAGTTTTGTTATCAATTGTAAGTACATAGCATAGTAGTTTCGCTGGTCGGTAACCGAATCGTGTAGTTACGGAATCAAAAAGACATGGAACTGGGATATGTAACCTAAACTGGATATTAGACGGCGCGCAGGGAAAAAAAACGAGGAATAGAAACGTACCTGACGTACGTATATCACCATGCTCGGATCGCCCAGCCGCGTCACGTCGTCGCCTGATATCCTGCGGTGAACCACGACTGCTTCCGTTGTGATTTGACGGGGAGAGGCGTCTCGTGACCCTTGGGTTTTGAGGGGGAGACGATGACAGGGGTGCTGGGCGGGGGAGTGGGCGCTGCGTCCACTTCCATCGCAGCGAACTCTGCCGCACTGGACAAGACAAGATGATGCAGTGGGTGGCGCGCTTGGAAAAGGAGCGAGGGGAGCGGGCGGGGAGTGGTCGGTGTAGGACGCGAAGGTGTGGTGGTTGAGACAGCTGGCGACGCTGGTTTGATCGCTCTTATGCGAGGCTGCTGTTCAAGGAATAGACGCCGACGCTCGAAATCAAGATTCAGCTGCTCGCGCTGAGCCCCCAATCCATCCCGCAGCTGCGCCGTCAACGCGGCCTTGACCTGAGTAATCAACCCGTCCTTCAAGTGCACCGTCAGCGTATCCTTCAACTGGACGATCAGCTCCTCTTTGAGCTTCGCAACGAAATACTTGAGTTGGATGATCAAGTCGTCTCTCAACTGCGAGTTTACGGCGTCTTTCAGCTGCAAGAGCAATACCTTCAATTGATCTTTCAATTGAGCAGTGAAATGGTCCTTCAAATCCAGGACTAGGTCGTCCTTCAGATCGGCACGGAGCTGCTCCCGTAGATTGTTCTTGAGCGTGACCGCCAGTTCGTCGGTGAGTTGAGCTTTCAAGTCGCCCTTCAGAAGCACAAGCAACTCGTCCTGCAGCTGAAGGATGAGCTCATCCTTGAGCTGGATGAGAAGCTCGTCCTTCAGATGGACGAGGAGCTCCGCCTTCAACTGCGTCAGCAACTGTGCCTTCAGCTGAATGAATAGCTCGTCTTTCAGCTGAAGAAGTAGATCATCCTTCAGCTGGACGAGGAGCTCCTGCTTCAACTCGCCGAGCAACCCTTGTTTCACCTGTCCCGGCACCTCCTCCCTCAACTGAGCAAGCAGCTCGTCCTTTAGCTTGTGCTTCAGCTCGTCCTTCAGCTCGTCCTTCAACTCGCCCTTCAGCTCGCCCTTCAGCTCGTCCTTCAGCTCGGTCTTCAGCTGCGATCTTAACTGTTCCTTCAAACGCGCGAGCAGTGTCGTCTCGAGGCTGACCAGGTCTATCTCTGGTACTCTTGGAACCAACGGGGCCGCAGAAGCAACGACGGCTGAAGCGGTGGTGGTCAAGATAGCCGGGAGGGTCGGACCAGTGGAACTTTGATCAGGCGCGGGAAGTGTTTGAGCAGGCACATTGTTAGAAAGCGAGGACGAGCGGGTGCGTGGGGGGCTCGCGACGTCCGCATGTCCCATCTCAATGTCGGGTGTGCGATTAACTTGAGGCGCCTCGGTCTCCGGAGCACGACCAGCCGGGGGCGGAGCATCAGGGACGACAGCAGTGGGCAGCGAAAAAGAACTGCGTGTGGATGGCGACGCGGCGGGAGTTGGCGATCGGGTAGGACGAGAGAAGAACTTGTTTCTATCTGGGAACGGTATTGGGGAAGGCGAGCGTCTGCGGGTCATATTATCTGCGGGTTTAGGCATTTCCACGTCTGGGTGGTAGATCTGACGAGAAGGAGGGCGGGCGGTGGGGGCTGCGGCGACATGACCATTGTTAGACGACGGGACATAGGCGGACGGCGACTGAGGTGGCGCTTGGTTGGCCCCGCGGCTGAGATTGAGAGGGACAAATGGGGAGTAAGGTCGAGGAGAGTCTCCAGGAATCGGGATGCCGCCACCGTTGGTAGGCGTATAACCCATCCAACGCGGGAATGGCGGCGCAGGAGCAGTATGCCCGGAATATGATGTCGACTGCACATGTCCAGGCTGGTTGCTGGGGAGGGAATACGACTGGGAATGCCCAGGGGGGTACGACGGAGATTGGACAAGTACGGACGGATTGCTGGGTGAATACGTCGACGGTTGACCATGCGCTGAGGGGTTATTGGGGAGCGAATACGAAGATGACTGAACATGAGTCGGCGGCTTGTTGGGAAGAGGATAAGAAGATGATGGGAGACGCGGCGACGAGGTGATGGGTAGTGCAAATGTAGAAGTGGGAGGATGAGCCGATGGATTACTCGGGAGATACGAGGATGCAGGAGCTTGCGCAGGCTGGATACCAGGAAGAGAATACGAAGACGAAGGGCCCAGAATGATTGGGTCCTTTCGTCTCGGGTCGTATTCCTCGTCTGGGATATCTGGGATTCGGATGGGTGATCGACGTCGGTAACTTCCCCCGGCGGCGGCCATATTAAACGCAGCACTTTGGGATGGACGCGCCACCGGCTGAGGAGGTCGGGAAACCGGCTGCTTGTCCCGTAAAAAGAGAGTTCCGGGCAGAGTACCTCCATACACAAAGCCTCCCGACTGGTACTCCCTCGCACCGTTCGCTAAGTAGTGGATCAATGAATGAAGTCAGTAGGTGAGTTTTGAAGGACTTACACTTAGGCGTGTTTTGCGGAGGATGGACAGCAGAGATATTCTTGCCCGGACCAAACCGCTGGAGACCAGAGCTGTTCGCCACGGGCGGCGGCGCAGGGCGTGACGGAGGTGATTTGCGGCTGAAGGGGTTGTATTCGTCTGTGGAAGGCGCCTTCGACGGTGCTCGACTGACGAGCGTGGCAAGATTCGGAGGAACTGTGTTCTGACTTAAAAACGGGAGAGGCGCTACAGACACAGGTGACGGGGTGCGAAGGCGAGGTGCAGCGTAGGACACATTGACAGACGCTGTGGGTGTCGGGGCTGCGGATCGCGGCGTCACGTCGGGGGTGAAAAGGCTCTGCGAGGCAGTAAGGGGTGGGCTGTGTGGTCGGGAGGGCCCAGGTACTTCTGGCGAGTTTACTGGGCTTGGCATGCGATCCTCCATATCCACGTCGATGGGTGTCTCAATATCCATGTCCGTTTCGCCCTCTACCTCGATCACCTCAACGTCCTTTGACCCGTTGTGCAGCGAGACAGTCATGATCTCGAGTTTCACGCGTTTCGAGTCGGCAGACGTAGGAACAGCCGCCAATACCGTTTCGGCGGTGACGGGTGACTGGGAACCAGGACTCGCGGTAGGGATTCCGTCATCAACATGAGCCTCAGCACGGCCGTTTACTGAAGGAGGCGCTGATGCGCGAGCTGCTTTAGCAGTCGGCCGTACTTGCAACTCAGGCGAAGGAGAATGAGCCGGTACATTTTGGATTGGCGGTACTGGCTCGGAGGGCAGTGCAGGCGTGGAGTCCCGAGATGGGCGATCCAGCACCATGTTGCTAGGCTGCGTGGAGGATTCGCGCTCAACACCGAGGAAATGGAAGCCCGGAGGAAACTCGTCCACTGCGTCTGCAGGGCTGATGGGTAAGACATGCGACACCTCCACTGGAGGATGCGCGCCGGCAGCTTCCGGAGACTCTTTCCCATTGACCAGATCCTGGGCTGAGACTTCTTCTTCGTCAGAGTCCGGAGGTGGGGACGGCAGACGTTCCGCTGTACAAGGGTCTGGCGGTACAGAGCAACGACGTTCCTCCGGCTGAGGAGCACGCGGCTCTGGGCTCGAGGACGATCGGATGGACTCGGAATCGTACCGCTCGGCCGTCGGGCTGGGAATGCGCTCTACAGGCGGTTCGGGGGACGGAGACCTCTCGACGGGCGGTTCAGGCGACGGAGACTTGGTAGTAGTTTTAAGCGCGTCGAGTTCGAGCGACTGCGACGTAGGCGTCATCACAAACGGCGAAGGCAAACGCGAGCGGATGTAATCCGTCTCATCGAACTCCAGCTCCTCTTCCTCCCTGGCCATCGTCCCCTGGCCAAGGTCACCGTTCAGAACGGGAAGGTCGTAGAGCAGAATTGGATCCTCCATCGGGACGCTGGTCTCTAATTGCATTGCGGTGTTTATCGGGCTGTCCGTGCTTGGGCCATCCTCTGCAGGAGGGGAGGGCGGGTAGCGCAGGAAATCGGCGTCCAGGGCGTCCATATCGTCCATGGTGTCGTCGGGTGCACCATTTTCGTCATACCCCAGGTCGTCTTCGCCCGTGGCGTCGATGTCGGGAGACTCAGCATTGTCAAGCCCTTCGTTGCTGACGGCGACGACTTGTGCGACATCAGCCTCGGCGTCTGCTTCTGCCTCTGCCTCTGCGTCTGCGTCCGCGTCCGCGTCTACGTATGCTTCCGCATCCACGTCTGCGTCTGCGTCGGCGTCGACGTCGGCGTCAGCTTCAGCGTCGGCGTCAGCGTCTGCGTCTGGGTCTGCGTCCACATCGGGGTCTACGTGTGCTTCCGCGTCGACGTCGACGTCTGCGTCGGCGTCTGCGTCTGCGTCTGCGTCGGCGTCGGCGTCGGCGTCGGCGTCGGCATCGGTGTCGGCGTGTCCAACAGGGGTGGCAGAAGGCAAAGGAGGGGACCAACGCGGCGGCAAAGGGGCGGCTTGTTCGATCTGCGGAGGTTCAGCAAGAGGGACGTTCGGATGGCGCGAAGGAGTTGAGTTGACATCCATGGCATCATCCTCCCTTTCGACGGCAGTCGGTTCCACCGGAGCGACGGTCGATGATTCGACCGGTGTAGCAGCCGGCGTTGGCTGCGCGGGCTCGAAGGAGGCCTCCTGAACTGCAGGAGGCTGTACTATAGGCGCTGCTGACAATGAGTACGGGCGCCAGTGTAACTATACACGAACACACCTTCATCCTTGGGTTCAGAGGGTCGAGTCTCCACGGGAGGCGCCTCCTCCGGCGCAGGTTCGGGAGCAGGTGGTGCTGCCGGTTCTGCGAGCACCGGTGGGTCGACATCCATGTAGGTGTCAACATTGAAAACCGGGGTCAACGGTGACGACGAGCTGGAAGTGACGCCAGCAACCTGCGAGAGCGAGAGCGGCGAATGCAACCCCGCAGGGACACCCTCAGCTGGCGGTTCGGGCTGGGCCACCTCGAGAGCCGGGGCCTCGAGAACCGGCGCGGGTGCCGCCTCCTCGAAGGCTTGGGCTGGTGCTGCCTCAGCGCGAGGAGATGTTGCATCGATGACGGGCGGTGCCGCCTGGATAGCAGACATAGGTTCCTCAGATGTAGCAGCGACGGTCAGGGCAGTCTCGTCGAGCCACTCGAACGTGCCCTTCTCGCGGTCGAGGTTAAGTCCCCGCGTGAACTCCTCGGCCGAGATCCCTTCGTTGAGCTCGGTCTCTGTGATAGCGAACCCTTGGATCCCCTTGACGGCCTTCTGCAACCACCCTGGTCATGTAGTCAGCACCAATATGCGACCACAAAAGAAAAAAAGTCTTACTGCGCTGAAGCATATCATCCTCATACTCCTCGTCGCGGAACTCTCGATAGAAGTCCCACACAAATTCATCGCGCGAGCCCATCCAGCCGTTGAAGAACCGCGTGAGCGCGCGGTCGAACATGACATCCCTGTACTGGCGCTTGATCTTCACCTCGTTGCGCGCCTTAGCGAGGAACTCGGTGGAGAGCCGCGCGATGTGTAGAATATCGAAGCGCAGACTGGGCAAGTACTCTCGTCCGGAAGTCAGCAGCAGCTTCACGCAGTCCCACAACACCCTCCCAAGCCACAAGAGGGGAATCCTGTAGCCGCGCGGGAGCTTCGTGGACGCGGCAGTCCCATCGCGGTTGGTGGTCTTCACCTCCACCCATGTCTGCTTGTTGTCGGAATTACGCGAGGGGATGGTGAACGCGTTGTCGACCATGTACGCGATGATCGCAAAGTCCGTCCACTCGGCGGCAGCGGGGTGGTTGGGCCCGATGTACTCCAGCTCATCAGGATGACGCCAGGTACCAAATGGGGGAATCGGCGTCGGGGAGGTCTGGGGATCGAATGGGTGCGTGGATGGCGATGACGAGATCGCATAGAGCTTGTACTGGTGAATGGGGACGACGGGCGCCTTGGCCTTGCGGGGGGTCGAGGTCTCGGACGAGCTGGCGGTCCGCAAGGGCTTGTACGGGAGCTCGATGGACGGGGTGGGATACGGCTCGAGCGTTGGATTCGAATACACCTCCGGGTTTGCAAGCCGCGGGACGACAATCCGGGAGTTGGTGGTGAATGCCCGCCCGTCAGGCGTCGAATTATGCGCAGGGCGAGACAGACGGTTCGGGTTCTTGGGGTCGCGGAACCCTTTGGTGCTCTGCTCGTCATCCTCGCTGTCCGAGGTCAGGGGCGACGTCGATTCAGAGTAGATGGATTCGATTTTGCGTTTACGGCCGCGCGACTCTACGGGTGCAGTAAAGTCGAATCCGGATGGGGTCCTGTGCGGCGAGCCTGCACTCGAGGGGCCCGGGAAGCCCAGTTCAGGGCGCACGAGCTGAGAGATCTTCGGGGTCGCGGGACTCATGGCCGAGAGGCTCCCGCTCATTGTCCGCGTTCGGAGGGGACGATTGGCCTTTTCTAGTCTCTCTGGTTTCGGGCGCGGCTTCGCTTTGTGTGACTTTTTGCGCGGCAGCTCGGCGGTCTGGATGGCTAGTGGCAAAGGCGGGTTGTGCGACGAGGACGACGCCGCGGGACCCATAGCGGAGGACTCGTGTACCTTGGGGTTCAAAGAATCCGCAATCATCTCGATGTCGCTCCCCGTGTCGGAGGTCAACGGAGAGGATCCTCGGGAGTTCGAGGCGGGGGCGGCTTCCTCTGCCTTGGGCTGGGCAGGTGTGCTCGGAGGCTGTTCATCAAGTCAGCATCATGTAGCAGATACGAGCGCAGAGTCACGCACGACCGAAGGAGGACGCTCGACCTCAGGTTCTACCGTCCAGCTGAATGTCCAGTTCTCTCGATCCACGACGAGCCCCGTCATTAACTGCTCCGCAGTTACACCGTCAACAAGTTCTTGCTCGGTTACAACAAATCCTTGAATCCCTTTGGGCACCTTCTGTGCCCATCCTAGGTGGAAACATAAGAATAGCGGCGCTAGATAGAATGACTGGAAGACGCACTGCGAGCCAGGACGTCGTCCTTGTACTCCTCGTCCCGGAACTCCCGGTAGAAATCCCAAACGAAGACATCCCTACAACCCATCCAACCGTTGAAAAAGCGGGTCAATGCGCGGTCGAAGGTCAGGTCCCTCCACTGCCTTTTCATGCGAAGCTCATTCCTTGCCTTGGCGAGGAAAAGGTGGGTCAACCTCGAGATATAAAGGATATCCCATTTTATCGTATCCCACAACGGACGCGCAACGGTCAGCACAAGTCTCAAAGACTCCCATTGGACCTTCGTAAGGAAGAGAAGTGGAACGCGGTACCCCCGCGGGAGGGTGGCCGGGCCAAAGTCGTTACTGGCGATTACAACCCATGGATCGGACCTGCTGTCGCTACGTGGGGGGATGGTGATCGCGGTGCGAACAAGCCAGGTGATAATGTGCATGTCACTCCACATGATACCGGCGGCAGGATGGGTCGCTCCGATGTACTCAAGGTCGGACCTATGTCGCCAGGACCCGGTGGGGGCTTCACGTGTACTATCGTGGGCGGAATGAGGGGAGGAACACAGGGCAAGGACTTTCAGCGCATAAGGCCGCTGGACCTGCTGGATCGCAATGGTGAGAGGATCGACTGGAGCGGGGTCCGCCCTCGGCTCGAGCTGCGAAAAAAAAACGTCAGAGCTTTTTCTCGCTGGATAAGTATGACAATGCTGGAAGTTACATTGTCTGCACTCGATCCAGGGACCGGGGAACCTGGAGGACCAGCAGGCATCGAGAAAAGAGAGAGAGGCACCGGGGCTCGATCTTGAGGGGTGTGGTTGAACGCAACGACAACTGTGTTTGTAGCGCCAAACACCGGTCGCATGATAGGCTCGAACACAGCCGCACGCCCAAAAACACGAATTTGATGACAGTCGATCAAAGTTGTCGGGCGAAGCGGCTGGAAGATAATAACCGGCAGCTAGTACGGTCGAGCTTAGCCGAGGTCATTGTTTTGACTTAGAGAAATTTCGCGTTTGCGGAAAATTCAAACTTCTGGAATCAGATTTCTGAAGAGACAGTTCTATTCCAAATCATTCGAGGTATCTATTCTATTGTTTCTGGGGCACTCTCAAGTGACAAGACTCTGCTACGCTGCATTTACTGTGAGGAACTCTGGGTGGGCGGATAACCGGGGATAATCCATCATGATGGATGCAAAACCATTAGCCTGGCGTATGTCACATGCGCAGAGTTTCTTAACTTATTTGTGTTCCAGGATCCTCTTTACAGACCAGTATAGCATGATATGGATAGAATAGACACTTCAATGGAATCTGAAGAGAACTGTCTCTTCAGATTGTCGATTGAGAGAGTTCGAATTTGCGGCCAACTCGAAAATTTCTCTAAGTCAAAACAATTACCTCGGCTAACGTCGACCGTACTAGCCGCCGGTGATTATGCTCCAGTCTCTTTTCCGCTCGCGGATTGATCGACTGTCATCAATTCCGTGTTTGCGGAAAACGTGACTGCTTCGAGTCTAGTCGCATGACTCCCCTTGTCCGAAAGCTGCCGATACAAGTTGTCTTCTCTTGTGCTCCACCCCCTCAGACGCTTTTGTTTTGTAGGTTTGCAACCCTGGAGCCCACAAAGATCCCTTTATGTATGAGGGAGGGCATTTTATCGAGCCGCGCGTGATCCAAATTGTCAGTCCGGGACTAGTTCTGCCACCCTCAGTCTCTCTTGACAAACTTCCTCTAGTTCTGCCTCAGTTGACAAAGATCCAGTACAAGGTCTATTACAGACACCGACGCCACACCGTTATCAATGTTGGAAAAGGACCTCCGCCAACACCTGGTTTCACAGCACCCGGATCTGTCGGAAAGACACGCAAGGACTCGGGTGGACCCGAGCACGGTTCAGGTCCATGCTCCTCCCGCCCTCAGGCCTTGACAGGCCTCAGTTACCGACCATCGATGTGGCCGGTTCAACTGCCCGCCCCCAGTAACAGAATCTCGGAACGAGGAATCAGATTCAACACGCACGTAACTATCTATCCCTGTTGCCGAGAACTCCGAGCCCCGCGCTTCCATGCGATGTGCGGCAAATGTCCGGGAGGGTTGCAATTGGCGCGTCCGCACCTTATATATTCGCGCACTCTTCTGTCAAATTCGCTCCTGGTCGGTGTTCTTCAATAGCAAGATAGTACTTGGTTGGCGCACTGACCGAAATCCCAAACAGAACCTGATCAGAGGGGACGGCCCGGCTGCGGATTGGTAGAACGGAAGATATACGCTGATGCGCCGGGAAACGGGAACACCTAAAAGGGAGCACGCTGTCCAATCTTATCCTGTTCTTTATCCGTCGGCGAGGAAGTGCAAGCAGTGCACGAGTCTGACTTCACATAGCAGTTACTGTGGCACCTATTCAGAGATTCACCGTGCCCGTACACTCTCCCCTCCCCATACTTAGTAGCTTCCTCGCACAAGGAAGGCAAACATAATATGTCTCTCTTTGTTCGTCGCCCCACAATCTTCAATTTCTGCATCTACCTTGAAGATGCATTGATGTATATATATCACGACTGCGAGCATGGAATCCCGAGGTCCCATTAAGTCTGATTGTCAGGTTCGAATATTGGTCTCCAATGTAAGTAAGCCCGATTGAATGCCACTACTTGTTGGAGTCGTCTCGAACTGTTGGCGACCTGGATAGCCGTAGACCTCAGTTGCGCATTGTAGTACAACTTCATTGTTCAATACAAGGCTCTGACTGAATCTATACTAATATATTCCGTACTTGCAGTCGACCTAAGTACTTGTAGAGTTGAATGGATAGATCAATATTGACGCATCCTCAGTGGCACAGTGTAAGGGGCGATGAAACACTCCGCGACGCTTGAGGAGGCGGAGTTACGATCGGAGACAATTTAAACAAATGAAAAGAGATACTACCGCTCGCGCCTGGATATGGTAATACCACATGGGTTCCCTTGAAAGCGGTTAAACCTCATTCTACTTACAAAGTTCCCAGCTGATTGTTAGCCAAGGAAAATCTTAGCCAATGCAACCACGATTAATCGAAGTAAGATACATCTAATCGCGTGTCCCGGGTCTGTCAGACAAGGTGGTACATCATCCATCTGTATGTCTTTTGGGAACACATCTCCAATCGCCCGTCCGCAGTAGCTGCAAGCATTACAAGAACCCGAAAGAAAAAGGAAGACCCTGCCTCCCAGGATACAAGAGCACCAGAGAGCACCCGACAAAGATTTACCTGGGTTTACCCGGTAACCCAAGGAAGCGAACAAACGAAGATGTATGATACACATACAGGCTGACCGGCCATGCGCCCAGGCATGGCGTGGTGTCGGATGGTGATACATGCACGACCAGATGTCAGTGGTATAGGCACAGGTACAGAGGACAACATGTCTTCTGCTCAAAACGTGCTCGCCCACGCCTCAAGGTCTAGCGGTGACAATCGCGCGTTCACTATCCATTCGTCCTTCTGGGAGAGAGAGATATAGGGTATCAATATCGTTATAACGCAGGGAGGACGCGGACGCACAAGAAGATCCTTCGGCGTCTTCCGCTGGTCGGGGTCTTTGAGCAAGCAGCTGTCGACGAAGGTCTCCGCCAGCTCGGGGAAGCCCGCGAGCCTCGGCGCGGGCTCGTTTACGATGTGCTGCAACAGCTCGAGGATGCTCATCGTCATCCCGCCGCCCTGCAGGCTCACGCCCTTGCTCTTCCGCTTGTCCTTCTTCTTCTTCTCCGCCGCGTAGTCGCGCTTCCGCGAGGGTGGGATTCCAAGCGCAGCGAGTGAGTTGATGGAGCCGGGTCGCGCGGGCGACAGTGTGCCCTCGAAGTCCGAAAGATCCGAATCGTCCGAAAGCGACTCGGAGAAGGGGAATCGTCCGAGAGCGAGCTCGATGAGCGAGATACCGAGGGACCAGACGTCCGACTTGACAGTGTACTGTGCACCTTGGATGCGCTCGGGCTACGGGGCGCCGTGAGCGGGCGCGTCCAAAAGACGGACAACGGGTGCTTACGCTCATGTACGTCGAGGTACCGACAAAGGTGTCCGCGATGGAGTTGATGAGCTCGCCCGAGACACCAAAGTCGCAGATCTTTATCTCGCCCTGCGAGTTGCATAGAATGTTGGAGGGCTTGATGTCTGTAGGCGCTATTGATCAAGTGGGCGTCGCGAGGCGAAGGCGGTACCCACCGCGGTGAATGATGCGATGGACGTCGTACAGATACGTGAGGCCCTCGAGAACGGCCAGGGCGACCTTGCCGACAACGTCGATCTCGATGGGCCCAATCTTCTTGTAGATCCCGTCGAGCGAGCCCTTGTCCATAAACTCCATGCAGATGCAGATGTTTGGGTCCGCAAGGAAGGCGCCCCAGAAGGAGATGATGTACTTCGAGTTGCAGTCGTGCATGATCTGCAGCTCGCGGAGGATCTGCTTTCGCACCGTGGGTTTGGCGTCGATAAGCACGATCTAAGCCTGATGAGCCCAAGGGAACCCGCACACATACAGATGGCGCACCTTCTTAGCCATGAGCTTTCCCGTCGGGATGTGCTCCACCTTCTTCACGCTCCCGCCATTGCCCGCCCCGAGCTCATGCAGGTCCTTCAGATCCTCGTTCCGTAGATCGAATTTGATCTCCTGCGTCATTTCAAGGTGGGCGAGGGTGTTGGAGAGCGTGGTGTGGTACGTGTTACGCCTATTGGCGGAGGGGGACGCTGTGTTGGGCGCCGAGCTTGAGCCATTCTGGACAGTTAGCAGGTTGTCCTCTACTGGCACGGCAGCAGTGGTGTTGGGGGGGAGTTTGGGGGCTTTGAGAGTCATCGGGGGTGGTCTTCGCTTCCCACCTGGGGCGCCGCCTGCCACTGGGGCCTGGCGGACGGCCACGGGCTCGGGTTCTGGGGTTGGTGGGGGCGGCATTTCCGGCGTCACAAGCCCGAGTCCCTTGAAGTTACGTTTTTTGCGTATCGGGGTCGCCATCGGGAAAGAAAGGAGGGGTCGACCGAGTGGTTATAAACGCCTCAGGATTTCTGGGTCGGAGAGAAGACGAGCAACAGGAAGGTAGTCGAAAAGGCAGGATCAGCAACAGCGTCTCAACCTAACAAGCTACAACGAGACGGGGTTCTCGGAAACCCTCTCTCTAACAAAGCAATCGAGATCTGTAGGCAGACGGAGTCACGGAGGACCCTACGGTTCCGAGTTCTTTTCTGGTTTAACGGAAACATAGTACAGGATTGTCACGCCAACAGAAGATACGATGATTATGCTCAAACGGCGACCCCCACGCGGAAAAAGTCGGGCGCAAATGCCGACGGGTTCGAGAGCGTAATCGTGTTCGTCTTCCCTGGCTTGAACCCCGAAAGACTCACCAGATAGCCTGACAACAAAATATCCCAGCTCTGTACAAGTTCCCAATCAGCGAATCCGATTTTGTAAAATCAGATCGAAACCGAAAGGAACACGCACCTGCCCAGAGATGGGCATCTGCACTTGTACTGCCGTGCCGCCGTTGATGCTGACGAATGTGTTGCGGCAATTCGAGCACGCGGTGTTGCTGTAGGTGAAGTCGCCGTTGATGTAGTCGAACGAAAGTAGCTTCGTTCCGCCCGTGCTGCCGCCGTCGACGCCTGAGAGCGTAAGCGTCCCTCCACTGCCCACGAAACCAACGACCGTGACGTTGCTGTTGACCACACGGGTCGCGGCGCCACCCGCAAGTGTACCGGACGACGCCGCGTAAAAGGTGAACACCGGGTTTGCTGCCGCGACGCCACTCGCGAGCTTTAGGACCATCGCGCCGTGCCCAGCGACGGTGGCGGTAAATCTGAGCATCGCAGTTAGATAATGTGCACGACGGAATGTCGACTGCACATACGATGTTGTAACCTTCCCGAGGGAACTCCCGGTGATCAGGTCTGTAGCTGTAGCGGATGAAAATCCGACGTCCGCCAAATTGAACGTCAAGGATCGCGATGCGCTCTGCCAATTTATAACAACTGGAAACAACCTCTAGACAAGAATTGAACAGGAACAGGGCGCGTACCAGCGACAGTTGAGCCATCCGCCAGAGGACCACTCCAGACGTCGTGGTCATTAGTATACCGGCGCTTGAAACTGATAGATTTTCCCAACGAGTCTTGCTGATGATAGCAATTAATGTTTGCGGTTTCTCAGAAGAATGGGCTTATCCTCACATTCAATGCAATGATGCGAGAATTCCTCAGGATGTCAAGTGTTTGTGCTGAGGGGTTGGCCAGATTAGTCGAAATGATGAGCGGCGATTTGACAGCAGCCCAGAACGCGAAGTGCGTCTGTTGTTCGGCCACGGTGAGTCCAGAATTGCCGACCTCGAGCAGGTCGAGATCGTTGAACCCCCCTGGGCTAGATGCCTTTTTAATCGTCATGAAATTACATTCAAAATAAGCGCACCCAGCGAATTGGGTTATCGGAACAACTTGGTTGATGATCCTGATAATATGGTCCCAGCTGTCTGCAATGTCGTTTCTGTAGTTTTTCGTCACAGATGAAAAGACTGTCTAGGTTTGACTGACGACATTCTCCAAGAATTGGCGACCGAACTTCCAGGCCAACGCGCAGGGTCTTGAACACCCCACTCGCATGCAGAGAAAAGGATTGGGCGTCCAGTCGCAGCCAAGGCATCTCTCATAGTAACGTAGTGCGCCTAGGTACGCATCAATTAGCTGAAGCTCCTTGACCATCAATTCTCTTGCCTGAGTCTGAAATTTGGGCGTGTGAGCATGACTGTCCCTGAAAAGCGGCTAAAGACCTCACAGAGAACGGTGGATTATAATCGACAAAGTCTGTGCTGCTGACGGCGAAACAGTTGTCGTACTTGAGATAATCAGCGCCCCAGCTGGCGAACGTCGCAGCATCCGAAGTTTCATGGCCCAAGGAGCCAAGATAATGCCCATTGCCTCCAACAGAATCGCATGAAAAGAACCCGCTGGACGGGATGATCAACGAAGGAACGAGATAGGCCTGCTACGAACCCGTCGGAATACACCCCAAACTTTAGGCCAAGATTATGAAGAAAGGTCGCCAACGCTGGGACGCCCGATGGAAGCTGCATTGTCACGTCAGCTAGAGCCAGTGAAGATAAAAGGCGACATACGATTCTGGTGTCCCAGGTAAACTTCCCAGAGGAGTCGCGCGCAGTTCCCTGCCATCCACAGTCCCTAATTTAAATTGAGATGGATCAGCTCGAAGGGACCCGGCGCAGGCAAAGAATTGACTTGCAGAACGACGTAATTATATCCCAGTGTGCTGAGACCTAGAGAAACCATGCTCTGGGCTGCAGAGTGATATTGCGCTTCTGTTGTGGAACATCTGTGCAAACGCATAAGTTCAGTCGTGCGGATCCGTGGTCTATGGCGAGTTTTGCACGGACGAGAAGGCGTTGTACGGATTCCAGCCCATTGCGGGTTTTACTCCGACTCCGTTCTGCAACGCGGAGACTACAGAGAGAAGCGCGATCGAAACAAAAAGCTGCAGTGTAGACCAGACCATGATAGCGAATTGGGGAGCTGAGGTATCGAAAGTGGGTAGGTGGCAAGACCTTTATAAGAACGACTCGGAGGTCGTCAGGAACAGAAAGCGGACCGCCCCAGCCCCGTGCAGGAGGCACATGTTTCCTGTACCACTCCGAAAAAATCCAAAGGTTCCAAGAACACCCCCGGAAAAACCAGAAGAAGAACTTGAAGGAGCCTGGAGACCTGGGATTCGAGTCACGAGGCACTCATGCCTCATCCCGCACAGGCCCGCGATGGTAAAGAATGGCCGGTAAACGGCAGGGCATAGAAGCAGTAAGAGCCCAGATGGACTCGCTGCACGCTCGCGGTGCACTGTGGGAGGAGGACCTTTAGTAAAAATTTGGGGAGACTTTGGGGAGCCTTCCGGAGCTTGCCGATATCATCGAAGGTACTGCTTTGCGCAAATACGTGCATACAGTGCAAACAATGTGAAGATAATCAGAAACTTCTGTTACTAGTCACTAAATTGTGGAAGCCGCAACCTCGTCGAAACCCGACCCATGGCCTCAGATCTGTATCCAGACTCCCTCGTTATGTCGGATGACCCTCTCCATGTACGATCGCGACTCCGACGACACAGAATCCGTTTTAAATTCGAAGAATAGCCCGCAAATCTCATCCCTGAACTCTGTCGCAACTTTTATCAGGTCGGTAGCGCCCAAAATCTGTCCACATCGCCTGCTATACCTGTTCAAGCTGGGGTGGGTCACTGGGACGGGTGGTGGTATCAGCATACGTGTCGGGTACGTGTTGCCCGTTCGATCGGGACCAGATAATTCTGACCACATCGCAGGGATAAGGTGTTCATTGCGCCCTCTGGCGTCCAGAAAGAGCGCATGCTGCCGATCCATATCTTTGTGCTCCCATTCCCCCAGGCCGCTCCGTCGCCGCACGCCGATCGAGTGTTCTTGCGCCGTCCAACGCTGAATCTCAAGGAATCGGCGTGCACGCCACTTTTCTGGAACGCATTCGACCTGCGCGACGCCGGAAGCTGCATCCACACACACTCTCAGAACGCCGTCATGGCTACGCTCTTGTGGCCGGGGCCCACGTTCGCCATCTCGCACCAAGTACGTCGTGTCGCGCCATTTCTCGCGATCTTGCGTGACGCCGATTTTTAGGAGGTTGGCCTTTCGCTTTGAAGCCAATGCCCTGATTGAAGACTCGCAGATGATCAAGGGCGTCCGCGTCGGGGGCGTCGGGCGCACCTTGACTTACCTCGACACGCTCGTAATGCCCATCATCGAAAACACACCGAACGAGGAGGACCTCAAGGACAGCATGGCTGAAGCCATGACCCGCTATCCTGACGCGGCGGGTGTCCTAGTGCGTAGGCACGGGGTGTACGTCTGGGGTCAGTATCACGTCTGAACTTGCGGTATATCCTGACCCCCTCTGAGGTCCGGATTGGGAAAAGGCGAAGACGCAGGCAGAGGTTCGTGTGCCTTCCTGGCCGTTACTGTTTACTGACCACCTCAGTGCCTCGACTATCTGTTCGAGATGGGCGTCAAAATGAAGCTGGCTGGCCTGCCGACGGTCGTAGAATCCGGCACCGATTGAAATTCCATAGAATCCGAACTAATAAAGACTCCGAGAGCCTGAGTTTCCGTCAGCTTCATACTCCAAGGCAAGTATACAGCTATAAGAATCCGGCTACCAACCCCTTTCGCATGAATGGCTGCATACCTCCGCTATCTCAACTCTTTGTGAGGGACGGAAATTCACATCAATCCGCTTTAGAGGTGGACGAGCCCATAGCTATCCTCTCCACGACCCTGATATTAACCGACATAGACCTCTGTTCCAGCCGCCCATTGCGCCTTGGGTTTATACTTCAGGGCGGTATTTTTCATTCGGTCTTTGACCGTGATATGAAATTTGGGCTTCGGATCCACGACCGTACGCCCTCGGCCTAGATGGAAGCTGCAGAAAATAAATCAGTCAAGACGGATAGGGCACATTCTCAGCTCCGCACCCAAGTTTGGAGTGCCACGATCCTTTTGTGTCTTGCACGGACCACGACAGCGGAAGAACCTCAAGAAGCCACCATGCGGAGAAGCCCGCTAGCTGGTCGTCGGGCGGCTCTGACGAGTCTGCATCGTCGACGCCGGGAACCGTTGGCTGGCCATCGATGGAAAGGGAGGCGCGTGCAAGGGCCTCCGGGTCGAATAGGATGCCGCTTGTCGAAGCCATGATCTGGCTTAACATCCAGTGCAGAGTTATATCCGAAAGACTGCGCGCGACGTCATTCGCTACACTCCCGCCGCCTATATCTATGGGAAAGAAACGTGAATCAGAGGTCATACACGCATCCAAACCAGATACCCGAATGACATCCGGAGAACCACACTTCGAGAACGTCCGTTTGAGAAGGGTCTTTAGCGGGAGCGTCTTCCTTTGGCTCCCACAAATATGGCTGGAACCTCACGCGGCGCTAAATCGGCATGAAGATCGACGCAGAAACGCGGAAATCATTATACAGACCTCGTCGAGCGAAACGGCATGCCGGAACGTTTTAATGGAATCGTTCGTGCCAGTGAAGGGCAGAGAGCGGCCCATGAGAACACCAACACTGGCCACAGTGTCCCTAAGTAAATCGTCAGCACACTGGCATTGAACAGCGAGATTGGTAGAGAAATCCCACCAGACACCCAGGAATTCGACTGTGACGTTCTGACAAAATGTTTGCTTGTACCCTGTGGCTAGCTCGATAGCAGCTGCGCTGGTCTTCTGATACATCTTATAGGCGAGGGGAATCTGTTCTTGGTTGTCTCTGGGCAAGAGGCCGACCTGGATGAGAGTGTTGATTACTATGAACCCCTTCATTCAGGTCATAATAGTTACTTGCCTTGTGGAGCATGCCGGCAAGCGCTCTGGCGGTGTATGAACCCCGGGAGAAGCCTGGAAGAGTTCAATAAGAGACAACGTGGAAGGTTAGCATGGTGGCCATGCCGAATATGCATATCTTGTCTCCGCTGTGATAATTTTCCATGAGGAATCTGAAGGCTTTGTCAACTGCCAAAGTTATGAGAGATGTACGCCATGAGGGACCTGTATCCGTCCATGACGTGGTTATTCAAGTAGCTGCCAAGTTGTCAGTGCGCGTCTAATTCCAGAGTCGAACACACACATAGCAAAAGCTTCGTCGAGAACTTTGGCTCCCCACTCCATAAGCGGGGCAACCATGCCCGGGGTCAGGTACGTTCCTATCCCGCTCTGCTATTATCAGTAGCGCAGAGCCCTCCAGAGCATATGAACAGACCTGGTAGTAGCAAAGCTGTTCCCTGAAATCATCCTTCTTGAGCAGAGCAAATAACTTCACGACATTGGTGTTCTGCAAGGAATCAGATCACACTGCGTGATTGAAGATGACTTGGGGGATGCGTACATATCCGTCATACTGATCTGCCGTCCCGTCAAAGCAAAGGACCAGCGTCCGTTGCGGCACAGATGGTGCAAGCTCGGTGGTGGCTGCCAGAGGTTTCCGCGTCATGATGGGGACTGCGCGCTTGAGAATCAGGTTGCTGAGAGTATTTAAGGCGTCTGCACACTGGTGCGACCCTTCCGAGCGTCATCAGGCGTTCAGGTGTTCTTCTGTGATTGTTCTCAGGCGAGGCTGCCGCGACTGTACGAGTGTCAGAATCAGGCAGTCCACCGACGCAAGTGCCCACATTCGGCTCCTTCGCCTTCCTATGATCCGGCCCAGCGTCGAGCGGGTGAACAGGCCCAGCTGCAGGAGCGCCGAGTGTCCCCGGACAGTTTTACCGTCGTGTGAAGCGCCGCGTCAGTTTGGCGTCGGTTGTGAGAAAGAGGTTGGGAAGAGATCACCCAAACTCCACAGATCAGTCAGTGGCAGAGGCAACACGCATGTTCCAAGCCTCCGCGGGATTGCTGGCCCAAGGACCAAGGTATCCAGGATAGCAAAGTTTGAGATGTCATGGGAGGAAGGACGACTCGGATCACTGCCCGCCGGCGATCTTCGGATCATGATGCGGGTCTTGAAAGCTTGAACCAAAGTCGACAGGTTCAAGTTGAAGTAAAAGCCGACTCAGGCCTCAGGTCTAGTTCGATTGCCTTTATCGTGATACAATGCCAACCGTCTCATTTCTGTCTTTGCTAATACAACGGGGAATCGGGGATGGATTTGGCCTCATGTTAGACTGGCGCGATTATTGACAATATTTTTATTTATTGTACGTGAAGACGGAAATTGAAGACGAACATTGAATAATACAAGTCTTGCGAGTCTCACGAGCTGGGACAAGAAGTGAGCATCAGATAAAGACTCTGAGCCCATAAGTGACAGAAAAAAACGATGCTCTATCATCATATTTTATCTCATCAAAAGTGACCGGCCCTTCCGGCCAGGATCATGCCGGCCCCTATTTGACTTCATCTACGCGGCTGACTCAGCCACACCATTTTCTCCTTCCAACTTGTCTGGCGTTGGTCCTTACCGTTTACGCGTACGGCGCACGGCGCACGATGGCGGCCACTGATCGAGACCCCCACGCAGCCCTCCTCGACATCCTCCAAGACGCAGCAAACGCCGCCGCCTCCGCCTCCGCAGTCACGACAGCCCAGGAGCGCCAGATCGCCGCCCTGACCGGGGAGGTCGCCGAGCTCACCGCGCGATGCGCGCAGCTGGAGCGCGCCCTGCGGGAGGTAACCGCGCGCGCGGAGCAGGAGCGGCGCGCGTGCGCGGAGAGCGGGGCGCAGGCGGCGGAGGAGCTGCGGGCGCAGCGGCAGGCGGCCGCGGCGGAGCTGGCGCGCGCGGCGCGCACGATCCAGGGCCTGGCGGACCGCCAGCACCGGCTCTCCTCCGCGCCGGGGCCCGCCGGCAGCGCGTCCGTGTAAGCACGCAGTTGTGTGGCTCGGAAGGGTGGGAGGCTGATTGGGGGTGTGGGTGCAGCAGGCGCAAGGCGGTGGACATTGAGAGTGATGGCGACGCGGACGACGACGACGACAGTGGGGCGGGGCCGTCTAAGCGGCGCGCCGTGACAAGAGTTGGAGACGCAGAGCGGACGGGCATCATAGCGGTCGCGGTATGGGGCGCATTCCAGCCAAACGTTCATGCGCTGATTCTCGGTCGAAGCCCAGCGGCGCAGATCCTCCCCCCAAATCCCCCGTATCCGCTGCAAGCTCGCGGGCTCCCTCTGTTGTACGCTCGTCTTCCTTACCCAAGACCATCTTTTCCTGACGTTCCCTATTCCCTAGAATCCGAACCCGAACCCGAACCCGAGATATCATGGACACCATGTGCGTCGCGGCGAGCAGCAGGCGGTACGTCGACGTGTTCGTCCTGCGGAGGAAGTTTCATATTTCGTTCGCCTCAGCCCAGGGGCAGGGGCGGGCGCGGGCGCACTTTGAGGAGATTCGCGGGAAGGCCGCCCGCTCCCTCTGAAGTAAGCGCTTTCACTACTTAAATAATCGTGGTTCAAGACCATCCCACTGAACCCGTCCCTACTCGCGATCAGCGCGCAGCCAGAGAAGAGGATCCCGCTGACGCCGACCGGGCGCAGTCCGTTGACGACGACCGGGCGCAGCCCGTTGATGCTGGCGGTCCTGAACAGGAGGGCCAGAACGAGGATGAGACTGTTCGAGACGGAGAGCAGGACGGCGTGGAGCCTGTCCCCCAATCCCCGCCATCCACATCCACCGCATCCCCTCAGACACCCCCCGTCGTACGTCCGTCTTCCTACCCCAGCCCACACTTCCTGACGCGCCCTAGAATCTGAACCTGAACCTGAAATATCATAGACAGCCCGAGCAGGGGCGGCAGGCAGTGCGTCGCCGTGTTCCCTGTATTCTGAGTCGCAACTCTCTGACTCTTACTCTGGTTGTCAGCCGAACCGGCGCACCATGCGAAGATCCGCGAGAAACGGGCCAGCGCCCTCCGATTCTGAAGTAAGCCCGTCTTCGCTATTCTTGTTGCAAGACCGTGTTCGAACGTTCGAGCAGCGCGCGACGACGGAACCTGACGCGGACGGGGGACGGGAGGGATCTGCGGGCTCTACTGTGAGTGGCGGTAAGCAGGATGGTCCTGGGAGCGAGGGAAAGAACGAGGGAAAGAAAAAGAACGAGGATGGCGGCGGAGAGCAGGACGGAGACAAAGAAGATAAGAAGCCCGTCGTCGCCCCGCCGCACACCGACGACCAGCTCGGGCGGCTCGTCTTGCCGGTGGGGAACCGTCTCGAACCTGGGACTCTCGGTGCGTCCCCCTCTCATCTACACGCGCAGGAATAATGTAATCCTACGGCGTGGCGTAGTCTGGGCAAAAGCCGGTACGCAGCTGAGCCCACTCCTCCCTACTGTAACCGCGCCTGACGCCTGATCTTCGGAATGGGATGGGATGCAGCCTCGTTCCCGTGGTGGCCCGCGGTCGTGTTCGACTACTCGCACCCGTCGATTCCGATGGAGGTGCTGACGAAGGCGATGGCGCTGGGCCGCAAGCGGGAGGAGTTCTTGTACATCGTGCGGTACTTCGACGCGGCCGGGGCGTGGTACGCACCCTCAGTAAACCTCGAGAGTCGGAGAGTAACGGCGCGTGGTTTCGTTGACAGGCAGCACCTCCCGCTCGAGAAACTGCGCGCGCTGGGCGAGTGTCGAGGTGCGTGCGTCCCAGCCAGCCGCTCGTGCAGGAGAAACTGAGCATTGATATCTGATGATGAATTATGATTGTGTGCGCAGAGCTGGACCGCGACATGCTCGCCGTGCCCTCGCGGCGGCAGAAGGCGCACTGGAAGGGGCGGAACATCGCGCAGTGCCGCGCCGCGTACAAGTGCGTGTCACCGTCTCACCGTCTCAGTACCCGTATCCTCCCGCTCGTGCATATGGCTGACCGCGGACCTGGGTAGGGAGGCGCTGGAGGAGATGGAGAGCGGGGACGAGAAGGAGGGGTTTGTCGGTTTGACGGGATAGGAGGGGCCGTCCTCGATCCTCTTCAAATTTGGAGGAGAGACTGTATATATAGCGTGGCTGGGGACGGATTCTAGGTTCAGCGCATGATAATGCCCCTAGGGCTAGTGTATATCTAATTATTCACGCACCTTGAACCAGAGGCAGAGGCGCGTCTCATCGACATGAGACCTTGCGAGACATGGGACTGTCGTTTAACGTTTCGCCACTATATCGACCTCCCTGGACCTCTGTAATGAGATTCGCCGGTAACCGGGAACCACTCGTTTTCTGGGACGCATTAGGACGCATTATATCGGGCTCACGGACCTCTGCCAAGAGGATTTGCAGATGACGCGGACGACTTGTAAGACGAGACATTGACATTGACGCGCATCGCCACCTTGATCGAGCATCGGCCAAGGCAGCCAAGACGAAGCCAAGATTCGCGCGACGACGTTCGTCTTTGCAGATCTAGGCGGTAAGACGGGTCCCGAATCTGGTAAGTACGTTTGATAGCGGCGGTTAGCAGGACGCGGACCGGTCAGCGGAGCAATGCACGCAACAGGACACGTTGCTAACTTAGAGCGTGGGTGCGGCATATGCATGTGAGCCGCGCAAGCTCAATATGACGGACAAGCTATAGTGCGCAACAGTGATAAGTTGAACATAGCAACGGCTCTCACATCGAGGACAGAAATAGAGACGGAAATGGAGACGGAACAACAACAACATTGCATTATCATCAGTAGCAAAAGGTCCCCGCGCACGGCGCTGCGGCTTAGCAGCACATCTCGCACGGGCAGCCTGCGCAATTGAGCCAACATCAGAACCGACTGACACCCAACGCGGAGACGAATGAACGCACAGACGATGTCCGCGATGCACTCGCAGCAGCCCTAAACGAAACCAAAACCAAAAAGAGTCAGTGACAGCCCCCGGCGGCCACGCGCGCGACGCACCTCGCAGCACTCTACACGCCGCCGTGTCAGCAACGCGATCAGACCGCGGGCGGGGAACGGGAACGGGCGCACCGAAGCAGAGGAAGCACCCGAGCATCCCGAGGAGGCAGTCCTGCGCCCGTCAGCCAAACGCCCGACGAAAGGGAGGGAACACACCTTCCCGGCGCCGCCGCCGCGCACGCGCGCGGCCTTGTGCTCGTGCGTGCACTGCTCGCCGTGCTTGCAGGCGCCGGCCTTTGCGGCGGGGCCCGCGCTCATCACGTCTGCCATGCCATGCGCCATTAATATCGTTCGCCCTGGGAAGCGAGACGCGGGGGCGGGGGGGGGGGGGGGGGACGCACTCATCTCCGTCGCCTGGGGCTGCGCGGTCGTCGCTTGTTTGGCGGGGGCGGACATGGTCTCGTGTATATGGCGAGGGGGTGAGGGGACCGGGTGAGAGGGTGAGAGGGTGAGTGAGAGGGTGGGAGGCGGTGGGAGAGTGGGTGGGTGCGTGGGTGGAAGGCAGGAGCGCAGCATCAGCGCGGCTTCTTATAGTCTATGTAGTGCTCGCCCGGGCCTCGTGCCAGGCGATGACACGCATCACTCGAATCAGCGCGCCGGTGCTATTAATAGGATTACATGTACCGTTTGGACCGTTCGTGACATTGATACGGCGGATACGTTGACGTTGGCGGCGTCTGGCTGTAGTACTAGTGGCGACGACGCGCGATACGTATCTTCGAGCCACGACGCCGGTGTTCGACGTCCAAAGCCCAAGATAAGTTCGATGGCCGGGACGCGGCGGCCACTCGCGATTATCGCTCTCCCCCTTCCACCCTCCCCTTCCCCCTTCCACCCTCCACCCTCCCGCCTTCCTCCTCGCCAGGCCCAATAAAACCCCATCCATTCTGTCTGAGTGACCAATCCCGACTCTCGCCACAGCTCGCACAGCTCGGCCCAAGCTCGCGAACAAATTCACCTGGTTCGAAATCCGTTCTATAAATAGCGCGCTGCGGCCTGCGGCTCGGCTCATCTCATCTCGGCTACGTACGTATACAGCGATGCACGCGTACGCACGCTGACGGCGCACCGGAATGCTTGGCGTGAGGTCGCAGCTGCAGCCGAAGCCCCAGAGAGCCCCAGACACTCTCAAGGGAAAGCAGCCTTGCAACGAGGCCACAGATTACAACGGCAGATTATCAATATATAAATAGATATGTCGATTGATCGGGCCCGCAGTCCCGCCGTCCGGATCTGTTCGGCGAGCCGACTACGACTGCGGCGGCTGAGCCTCAGAGTCAATGACTCTGGATGAGTCGATCAAAGACGATGTGCATGAGGCCCGAGGCTGGGTCCCAAAAAAAACCCGCAAAGGGTGTGGACAAGCTTTATTGTGCCGTGTTCGGTGTGGGTGTTCGGTGGTCGGTGGTGGGTGGTCGGTGTTCTTTTCTCCGCCGGGTTCAGCAGGGTCCGGCGTTCAACGTTCAACGTTCAACGCTAACTGTGCCTGGAGGCTGTGGTTGGCGGCTGTGGTCACTGGTAGGCTGTGGTTGGAATTTGGTTGGATTCTGATGACACATCTTCCGGCGACTCGGATCACGCGATCACTGATCCGATCTCCGTATGTAGTTCAACTACTTCAAAATTCCGCAGCGCTCACGCCAGCTAGCCAATTGTGGCTTGGTCCTCGACTCCTCGGTCCAAAAGCTTCAAATTGGGTACCGGGTAGTTATACAACGACCGAAGTGATGTTACGAGACGCGTGCTCTGTACCGCATAATTCGCGTGTTCAAGCTTTCAAGCTTCAATATTCAATGAGCACTCGAGCACCCTCCGAAGCTTCCTGCGTGCTTCTGTATCACCGGTGAGCTGGCGCGGCCTTTTAGAGCCAGCTGCTATAATGCTCAGGCTGTCACACTGGCTCGAACTTCCAAGCTTCACCGGTCACCCATCCATTACTGACCCCTATCTTGATTAGGAACGGGCATCCGTTTTAAGAAAGCACGATTCAACAGTGCTCGCGTCGCTCCCGCACCCTAGTACTGGATCTGACCCGCTCACTGCTTCCCTCTCGCGCGAATCCAATCGAGTTACAGGAAGGGGAACAAATGCCAGTGGCATATACGAGTATGTTGCCAGTCGGGGTACCAAGCCTAATTTCGGAGGAAGTTTCGAAACTGGGTGAGCTGACGTCCAGTAGCTTGATACTATATACGACTGATCGTCGCACCTTCCATTGGGAGAGCATGACCTCCTGCAAAGGATTGCTCAAGGGTTGCTTGGAACTCCTATTGCAGCAGCGCCCTCCTGCTCCCATGTCCATTCCGCCCCCCGCCTATATGCCTACTCCCGGCCGGTTCGAAGCCGCCCCTTCTCGCCTCATAGCATTCTTCAACCGCCTCTCCACAACCTACGCCCTGCTGTCCGCGCTCTCGCTCGCCCTCCTGCGCGCCTCCCCCCTCGCCCCGCCCCTCACGTCCCCGCGGCCGATTATGCTCGCGAGCATGCAGGCCCTCTTCCTCCTCGCCCTCGGCGTCCTCAAAGCGCCGCACCCCCCCGTCCGCGCCGACGTGTTCTACCTCTCCGCGTCGCTCGTGTTCACCTTCCTCTGTCTCATAGGCGCGCCCCCCCAGCCGTCCCTGTCTCACAATACTTACATAACACCTAACACCCCCGCAGCTAGCTCGCTCGAAGGGGCCGCGGACGAGGAGGGCATCGACAACCGAGAACAGGCGGGGCAGGCGGGGTGGGACCTCCGCCACGTCCTCACCGGCGCCGCCGTCACCGTCCTCGCCTCCGCCGCCTCCACATGCGCCTGTGCCGTGCGCAACGACCTCGCCGCCCTCGGCCTCGTGGGGCGCGCGGCGGACCTCTGGCTCCGCCGCGCCAAGCGCCTCGCAGCAGGTGTTCGCAACATCCGGGTCTGCCGCTTCCGTCTCTCTTTGATGAAGAGCCGCTTATTCGATGTTCAAGAAGAGGTCCAAAGGTCGCTCGTGCGAGCTCGAGGGGGAGGACGTGCTCCTTCAAGGGCCTCTACCCTAAAGAATTTGAACACCATATTAGCAGTTGCTCGACAAGGAATTGGCTTCGAACGGCTCACCTGTTTACTGTGGCGCAGGATAATATCAATATTATTCATACAGCCCGCTCACCGGGGTAGCATCATCTTGAATGGGGGTTCCAGCGGGCGGCTCCAAACTGGCAACGCGACGGGTAGGCGGCCAATTGAGGCGGCATACTCTTGTGACGAGATCTCATCCATCTCAGTATCTACACTTACATTCTAATGTACATACACGGGTCAGGCACTCGGTGGCGAATCCGTCATGCGGCCCTAGCAAGTGACAGTACGGTCAGTAAACGAGGATCAAGCGCGGGGAAGCGTAGCCACTTTGCCAGCGAACCTGAACTCCGCCGAGGGGTCCGCGGGCGATTGGATGTATGAGGCTCGCGGGCGGGATCGCGTCGGCTGTACCAGCGCCGTGAGCTTTGGCTGTGATGAGCGAGAAAGCAAGAAAGCACGAACCTCGACGAATGAGAGGCGGAGGGAGGTGCGGGCGGCGGATGGCTGGTCGGCCGTGGTTAATGTTTTTTTGAAAGGAGTAAGAGATACACACGTCTAGGGCGGGAGAGAGCTTGGACTCGGAGGGCGGGGTGGGCGAGCCGCCGTCGTCCGTGCTGTTGCGCGGCGCGGGTGCAACACTGTTCTCAGGATCTGATACGAAGGCTCAATCATAACGGAGATGCGCGCATAGGAAAAAGCGCAACGCACGGGACGCGGCGCCGGGCTGTGTGCGCCCGATGAACTCCGTCAGGTGCACGGAGTTGACGTCGTTGCGGATCGCGTTCCGGACGATGATGTTGGCGAGGATGGTCAGCGAGTAGACGCGCCCCATCGACGCGAAGAACAGGCTGAAGACTGCACCCCCCGCGCGCAGCCGTGAGCCTGGTGCGGGGATTGGGGGGAGAAGGGGAGGGAGGGCGCACCGTTGCCGAAGCCCCGGAAGATGTCGTTGGCGACGGACAGGATGGTCACCGCCGAGACGATGGCGCCGGATGTGAGGGCGTTGATGCAGAGTGCGCGGATGAGCCTGGAGGGGGTGAGTTTCAGGGAGGGACGTGAAACGGCGCATACTGTCGAGTCGAGCGCCACTCTGGACGAATGACAGAGAGCGACCAGACGATGCTGAGCGCGATGAGCACGTTGGCCGCTGAGCATATCAAGGCGGAGATGCTGCAAAGTTGTGAGTTGGCTGTGCAGATGGACAGAAATGAGCACCTACGCGGTCTAGGACGGTTGAGGTTCGGTTCAGTTGATCTTTGAGGTAAAGAAGGGCGCACCGTGGTTATCCTATGTTCGGGAACGTCCCCAAGGTCGCGGTCTATAGCCCCCTTTATCAAGGATGCGATCTGGGGAACGTGAATCAGCGTGCGACTAAAACCGCGCGCAAGGAGCATACATGGGCGACGACGAACAGCATGAGGAAAGCGACCATGGCTCTGCTCTGCGAACTGAGAAAAAGCTTAGGACGAGTGGGGAAAGGTCCGCTGCCGCGTACACTGTATAGTAGCGGTGCTGGTGGCGTGGCGGCTTGAGCAACTCGCGGGAACTCCAGCAGCGAAGCAGCTCACGATGAGGAATGTCTGCTCCATGAAGGCGGAGAGTCCGGTAGAGAGGATGAGGCCTATGACGAAGGGCCCTGGTCCTTTGATCACGCTGTTCACGAGGATGGTGAAGAGGTTGGCGCAGACGAAACACGTCGCGAGCAGGTCGTTGGCCAGCACAACGTAGAACCCATATCGATATGCCGGATGGAGGCTCCATCTCGGCATGTAGTACACGCAGAGACACACCTCGGTGGTGAAGAGGGCTATGTTGACCCATGAACCCGCAAGCAGGAGGCTGCCGAGGGATTGAGTGCGGGCTGGGCTGGCAGAGTCGAGGAGCTCACCTGACCAATGGACGCAGACTGGCCAGGTCTTGGATGGGAGGCTCAGGTGGCATTCGAGCGATGCAAACCGCCTGCGTTGGCGGGGGGCTCGGGGCGTCCTGAGTCGGACGCAAGTCGGACGAGTCCACTGTCCAGGTCTTATCCGCAAAAAGTTGCCGGCAGCGATCACCGGATCTCGTTATGATGTGATGTGCGTTACAACACGTTCAACACAGGAACTTGCCGAGAAAAAGAAATATGGTTTGCCCACATTTTGGCTGTAACAAGGGGAATCAACATGGAGGTAGGTGTTTCTGTTAATTTGTGTTACAGAACTTTCGGACCATCCACTGAGTAAAAAAACGGCTGATAAGTCAAATAATGAGATTTCCTCCCTCAACTCAGTACGGTGGTAACCAATTTGTGCTCGTACCTCGCATGGTTGTAGTACGGTGGGTCCACGGGCTCATGACGCGCGAGCAGCAAAGCATATGCACAAAATTCCGCTCAGCCTAGGCCTCACTGCCAATGCCAGTCAGCGGAGGCAATAACTGAGAGGATATACAAGTGTACCAAGCATATGAGGTGACTTATGGCGACTTTATAGCCGAAGACAAGGGCTGGGAGGTAGAAGGGCACTTCCGATCTTGCTGCCGTTGATGATATTCTACGATAGCCGAGCCAGGGGTGAGAAAAATGGCTCTGGAGTCCTTGAAACATCTTTGTTTATCTCTGAAAGTTTGATGAAAAAGCTATATATCAGAAAATTCGTACGTCGGGGATGAGCGGTTACAGTTCCGCTAAGTCCGCTGGCGGTTACCACTTCAGATAAGTATAACTCCAAGGTATCCGCGCGCGAAAACACTGGAACACCGATCAATCATCAGACTGCTACAGGAAAAAATGGCCTCCCGTGTTGCTTATGAGATAAGTATCTAAACCACGTATTACAAAAGGGGCAGTCTAACTATTACGATGTGCAGGAGAGTAGTGGCTAACTCCCTACGGACAGACGCTTCTACAAAGAAACTCGTACCTCGCTTGTGAAAAAGTGCGGCGCCACGCCTCTCACCCCGCGCTGCTGGCGCATCGCGTATCCGAGTCACGCCCGACAACCGAGATACGCCGTGCCTATTTCCGTGACGCGGGGAGACTAAGCCAATCCTACCGACGCAGTTGTAGTTGTTTTCTCTTCTTCAAGTTCTTGAACTTCTTTTGAACACATGTCACGTGGGCGCATGTGGTTGAAATCTGTTTCAGGGCATTTCTGCAGGGTTTGCGTGCGATTCTGGGTGTCGCGGCAGCAAATTTCGCTATATATTCTAATTCTTACCAAGTCTACACCGGGACCCTTTAATCATCGACTTCCGGTCACGAAAGATCTTACATAGTGCAAGTGGGTGTTGGTGATCCACTTTTTGAAATCCGGAGACCGTGCTCATCAAGGCTGGGAATTTGAAACGGGATGCATATAAAAGAACAGACACAATTTCTACAGTCTTCACTCCGACCTAGGGCAACTATCAAACCAACTCTGCCATACTAAATCCTTCATCGCCGGTGCCGGCCGCTAAGGCGCTGGGGATTGGTCCCCATGCAGACCTGCTCTGGATATCTACCCTCTCTGCCAGAGCTTCGACGAGTCTTCGGTGACATTCGGAGTTGATAATCGTCTGAAGAAGCCAATGTTTATGATCGCCGCAAAGTCAACAAGGAAGCACTTGCCAGCGTAGCCGTCTGGATCTCGCGTACCAAATGTTCACAGCTTTCGATGTCTCGGAGGAGGCGTTTTCTGGACGGAATGTACGCTGTCCAATTGAGACTGCGAGCCTCCAGGATGCGAGTCTGTATGGTCGATGCTACGACCTTTACTCTAGGATACTTGTGAACAACCAAGGTGCAGTGGGAACGGTGCAGCTTACTGGAGTAGACGTGTCTCTCCCTGGACCAGCTCCCAGTAGTCCCTCGCACAGTTGAGTTTGGCATACGCGATAATTTCTTCTGTTTTATCGATCGCGATGTCCAGCTGGTTGAGCGTTGTAGATGGATTAGGTACGCAGAAGGACGAGACGATGAGGGTGACAGTTAATATTCCTATAGCGGCGTAGCGGACGCTTGGGTTGTTCGGTAAGAGCGAGAGCATCCAAAGCAGGATGCAGGCTGCGCGCAGAGTAGACGAGTTTTCGTTCATTGCATGTGAGGTTACAGTGCTTTGTGTCAAGGCTCGGAGCCTTGCTTTTATGGTGTGCGTTTAGCGCTGACGGGAGCGAAGCAAAGCAAACATGATATGCCGGCAATAATATGTAATTCTATTCTGGTGATGGGCAATAAAATGTCTCCGCTTTTGGTTGACCGAAGGATAATAATAATATTAACCCAGCGTGGTCCCGTTTCGGAACGTGCCAGGGGTGTGAAGTGATGGGGTCCTGACAGCTGCCTCGGCATTGCGCCGAAATATTCCCCCAGAATAAATCCACCTTACGGGAAGTCACCCATGGGTGACTTTCCATAAGCATAAAATATTCCTCGAGCTTGTTTGAGAGTCCCACTGATGTGATCGGCCCAAAAATAGTCAATCCTTCTGTCAAAGGGTCTACTTTCTTTGCGCTTTCCACACTATATGTTAAAGAACTAAATTTGCCCAACAAGGTTCTATGAGGGCCGGAACACATTCCGATGGGCAGTAGGATGTTCTACCATTTTTCTACGTTGAAACATCCCTTACTGGTCAGCAACGAGGGAGCAGATTTCGTCACCATCACCCAAAAGAGTTTGTTCCATTCAAGATAATCTGGAGGGGGGGTCATTACCCCCCCTCCAGATTATCGCAAGGTTGCATTAAACCTTGACCGTTTTCGGATCTCCGAGTTGATGGGGTCCTGACAGGTGTCTCGGCATCTGGCCGAAATGAACGAAGATACTCCCCGTAGAATTGTTTATGCTTACGCTTCTAGCTTCAAGTTGCGCAAGTTCAAGAAACACTTCTACTACTAGCGTGTATTGGGTTCATTTACAGTAATCACATTTTTCTTATCCAGAAAAACTCTTCTGTTTGTGACCCGCCGCTTGCCGGCCATTCAGGGTAGAAATGATCGCTACGCTCGCAACAAGAGAGGCTGACGCTCCAGAGTGATCTGTATTTATATACCACCACAGCCTACCTGACTCGGAGACTGACCCCGCGGGAAGCACTCAGTCATTGATGTCGGAAAATTTAAAAATCCTAAACAGCACTCAGTTGACGGAGACGTCTTGAGTTCCGTCGCCTTGCTCGCTCTCGGAAGCCATCGCGGCACCGAGAAAGCAGGTCTTCGGTGACCAGGCCATCACGTAGTAAATGCGACGCGATCCACGCGTAGCCGTGGCGGCACGCAATTTGCGGCAGAATAGTTTGCCATGGGGCGCCTGACGGGGTCAGCAAGTCGTGCCCATGCGCGAACGATGACGGTGCATTGTCCTGGGTGACGCGGAACCGTACACTGCCTGCCAAGGGGCTGATATGTGGCTGAGAGTGGTAGTAAACGAACCCGTGGGTGTCGTCTGGGAACGGGATAAATAGGGGATTCCGTTCGGCATAGTAGAGCACCCGCCTGGATCCCTTGGAGCCAGGGTCGAAAATGAACCCGAAACGCCCCGAGAGATCCATATCACTTCAGGCTACCGACCTGGGCACCCCATAGGGCCAAATGTGCAAAGGGAGTTAACTGGCCCTAAAGACACTTTTTTCATGGTCATATACGGGGCAGTAGGGACGTCCCAGTGCAGGTCTGGGATGTCCCTGGGCGCCGCAGGCGCGCAAAAAATTGCCTTTTTTAGCAGGTGTGGGACGTCCCAGCCGGCCGTAGGCCGGCCGAAAAAAATGCCTTTTTTAGCCTGGTTTAGGACCAAATTTGTGCTGTGGGACGTCCCACCAGCCTAGCAAATATTTTTTTGCTGCTTCGTAGCACTGCATGTGATGTGCTAGGACGTGTAAGGATGCAGGGTATAGCACCTGCTACATATGTAGGTGGGTAGGACACATGTAGAACATGTACAATGCAGCCCTTGCTGCATCCATGGGCAGGTATGCCACGTGTAAAACACCACCAAAAGAAAATCAAAAATGCAGGCAGGCTAGGACGTGTAAGCACATACAGTGCAGCTCTTATCTTACCCGTGGGCGGGTAGGACACGTGTAAGCACGTACGGTGCCGCTCTTATCTTACCCGTTGATACGGGTCGGATCTGCCGACCCCTCGTCAGGTCGCTTTTTGCGATTTATCACTTAACCAGTACAACTGCTAGTACTTCGGTACTAGTACTGAGTACTTGGTACTTGAACCCTGTCCGGTGACATACAGTTAGAGTCAGAGCGGAGCTCCGAGCTGCTGATTGTGTATTGACCATGCCGGAGAAGCCGTATCATGTTTAGACAAGTACTTATGCTCTGGGTCCTACTAAACGGGGACTGTCATATTGCTTGCTAAGACCTCTGTGCGGTCATTAGTGAAGTACGAGTTCTTCCCAGGACTTGGACTACACTGCGAAAGCTAGATACCATACCCAGGAGAATACCCACAAAAGCCTTGACAACTTTGGAGACCATGACTATACCCAAGGGACTGGATGGCCACAGTCCACTAGACAGGCATGAACCAAGTAGTAGGGTTCAAGGCCGCGACGTGCGGAGAAGTCCTTCAGAGTACTCTAGGAGTACTTGGGAACTATAGAGAGCAATAGACGCATGGATTGCTAGGAATGACAGTGATCGGCATAGTACTTGGCACGTCAAACGAGACATGTGACCAGTACGACGCGATCTGAGAAGTCAAACAAGGACAAAGGTTGTTCGACGAGAAGTCCACAGTACCTGTAGGAATGCCGAGAAGACCTCTGGAGAGGTCTGGCCCACACGAACTGAGTCGGACGGAGTCGAAACCAGTAGGCTAGGAGATTAGCAGACGAACCAACCCCGGAACATCGGTCAAAGCGGTCACCCGCTGCGGCAGCAGTTCTAGTGGAGCGGCAAAGCACGCCATCGGGCTTTACAAACCAAGCCGAAGTGCGGCATCCTCTACAAGTACTTGGCAAGTACTCGGGAGCACTAGACAGTGCTCTTGGCCTGGCCTAGAGTTTGCAAATATACCACAACGGGTCTCTGGAGTTCTCACGGCGCGAGGATCCGGACCAGACCGGCTCTCAACAGCCAATCATAGACGTTCCCGGGATCCGGACTTGTTTCATCTTATCTGTTTCACTCTGTCATCGTCGTCATTTCTATCTGTCATGTATTTCCCGGAAAACCTATAAAATAGCAAGTAGTAGCCGCAGTACAGTAGTTCATCCTTGCCCCCCAGATCGTGCCACAGACTGCCTGCAGTCCAAAGTACTATCCCACGGCGTTGGTGTCCTCTGTAACTGAGCGGAGATTGTTTGTCAATAAAACATTATCTGTTGGTTTCATTAAGAACTTGACCTTGAGAGGTTGTTTCGCTTGAGGACTTGTGATCAGTAGTAAACTACTCAACTCACTTGTGAGACCCCGTAAATCCTTTGTCTATAGTGTCAAAGGTCGCACAGACAGTTCCCCGCTTCAGAAAGGGCTGTTGTGTAGGACTATTGATACAAGACCCCGTTTAGCAGGCTTGTTGTAGTCAGCTCGTCGCAGACAGTTCCCCGTATAGAAAGGGCTGTTGTGATAGAGGGCCAGCATTGATACAAGACCCCGTATAGCAGGCTTGTTGTGCTCTGCCAGACCTCTAAGAACTCGTTGGATCTCTTAGAACACTACCATCTTTCACCCACCCCGTATACCGTTCCCCCGGTATCTGTGGAGAGAGTTCTAGTTTAGTTGTTCCACAACTACTGGAAGTACTTGGGAGTGCTCTAGAGAAGTCGCATTCGTGTGCAGGCCTTGTCCCAGACCGTTGATCGCGAGATTACATCTTACCTGTATATCTCAGGGTGACCCGAACTCATTGTTGGTACCGAGTATTGGTTGTGTGTTGTGTGTGTGTTGGTTGAGTTAGTTGTAGTGTGTTCACGCGCGCTAGTTCTAGTCTTAGTCTTCGGCAGCCCATACTCAGGTGCACCGTTTCATCTGGAGCCCACCGCGAGGGTCCATTTGTTATTTCGCGAGTTGAGACAAAAGCCGATCACTTTGTGATTGCAAAAGAGTTCTTTCAAAGAACCAGTTGGTTGGAGTTCTTCTACCTAGAAAACTTCATAGAGACCCCCTTCGTTGACAACCTGTCTTTTGGGCCAAAACCCAGACCTCAGACCGTTGACAAAAAGGCCCCAAAGCCGAGAACTTCTGATACGACGGAGTTCAACGTCCCAGGACCTAAAACCCGGAAAACGCAGAATTCGCAGAGTGCTGGTTACAGTGCTTTGAATCTTGCAGGACCTTCGAGACGCAGTACTACTACTTTCAGTGGTCGTGAGCAATCACAAGCCAGAGATCGTACTAGCACAAACTCCGAGTCCCAGACCCGTAGAGACCTTCCGGTTCACGGTGACAATAGTGTGACACCTCGTTCCACGAGCCCACCCGTTGTTCAAACACCACCTACGAGTCCCAGAGCTCTTGAAGAACTTCCGAGTACTTCAGGACAACCACAGGCTAGCACTTCGAACTCGCAAGCCTTTAACAACCCGTCTATTCGAAACCCGATTACTACTGTTCAACCACAGTTAAATATGGTTATGGATAAGACGAAGTTGCCGGTTAATTTCGGCAGAAATGCCCTGTCTTTTGATGGAAAACAGCCGGAAGAACTAGAGAAGTTCCTCGAGACCGTTGAGGACATCTTTGGTGCTGCGCAAGCTACTTCCGATGAAGATAAAAAGCATATCGCTTTGCGGTACTGCACAGCCGAGACAAAACGAGAATGGGATGCATTTGAGACCAGCATGGATGGCTCGACTTGGGAGGAGTTCAAAAGCCAAATAATTGCGAACTACCCCGAGTGCAGAGAAAACCGTGAAGGCTCATTTGCGCTCCTGGAAAGATTGTGCAAGAAGCACCGACGGGATCCCGTTGGGGACGATCAGTCCTTGTACATGAGATTCCAACGACAGTTCAGGGCAGAAGCACTTAAAACTACTTCACCCGAACAATCGTATCTCGAACAGAGAACTTGTAACAAAGTTCTTTGATTGTTGTGACCCAGAACTTGTGAACCAAGTTAGAAGTCGTTTGCGGATAACTTCCACGGCGGACCTTCCTTCACGTGTCGCGTTGAAGGAGGCGACTGCTGCAGACAAAGCCGGCACGGCAACAGCTTCTCAAAAAGAGCTGATTTCCCGCCTGACTAGTTGGAAGAGTAATCGGGACGACAAGTTCTACTGGACAGATGTTCTAGAGATCTCACACGAAATTGTCGAGGAAGAGGCCGTGTCTTTTTACAACACGGAACGGGCCGAGGCGAAAGCCCGTAAGAGCCAGAAACCTGCAGTGCTTTTACAGTCGCAGGAAGAGAGAACTAAGCCTAGACTCGAGGAGTCTTTTAAGGATCAGTTGGAGTCCGCAATCGCGACAGCGATGGACAAAGTTGAAGTCAAAAATCATCAGAAGTGGATGGAACATCAGACTGTCTTGGACGAACTCCGAGCTGGGAGATCTCAGGACTCCGGAGCCAGTCGCAAAGACATGGGATAGTCCGAGTCGTCCTACTTCCGGTGGTATGCGACCTCCTACCAACCGAGACTGCTTCTACTGTGGTGTCTACGGGCATTTCATCGGCGACTGCCAAAAGCGTCATTCAGACATTGACAATGGCATAATAAAAGTCGTTGAAGGGAGGACCACGTTCTTTGATGGTAGACCTATTCCTAGGGAACCTAAGAACAAGACCCAGCAGCAGAAGGCAATCGAGTACAAGAGTAGGCAAAGTGTCAATAAGACCTTCCTGGCGTACGACTTTGACCGAGCAGTTCTATATCGGCGAAGAAAAATACCCCTGCCTATGACTCCTTGGCAGATGAGATGCGCACATTGCGGGCAGAGAAGACTCTCTTGCGAGAGGCGTTACTACAGAACCAAATGGGAGGAAGTCAAAGTACTTCCATGGTTTCGAGTAATGCTCAGGCCTCGAGAGGTCAGCCGGAGATCTACTCTGACCGATACAAAAAGATGGCGCAGTTCATCGAGACACATTGGGATGAGAACAATGAAGTTTTCGTCTCAACCAGGAGAAAGGCACCGGCAGATTTGGAAGACGATGCGGTTTTTGCGTA